>OY748291.1:2611775-2646606 GCA_963556515.1 Nudaria mundana | reverse complement strand
CTGGAGGTAAGGTGGACGCTGTGTACTTCGACTTTCGGAAGGCATTTGACGTTGTCGATAATGACATATTCATAACTTTTTACCAACGGCTACTAAACAATCCTGGCACAATCTATGCTACTCCCCATCCTGGACTATGCGGATGTCAGCTATCTGGATCTCACTGAGGAGCAACTTAATAACTTGAGCGGCTTCAAAACTTTTGCATTCGTTTCATATTTGGATTACGCAAATATGATCACGTTTCTGAATTTCGTCGGACGCTCAGGTGGCTCCCACCAATTCGCCTTCGCCGTAACACTCATATACTCTCTCCTTTACAACGTACTGTTCAATCCTTCTACCAGTGTTTTGACTAATACCAGTGCATTCCACAAAATTCTATGATAGCTCTTTTACTCGTTGAAGCCGCACGTTTGTGAAATGCACTGCCTCTGCAGGTGAGACGCGCACAGTCACTGTCGTCCTTCAAAACCTTGTTGAAAGACCATTACTTATCGCTTGTCGTATGATATTATGTTATGTTAATCCTGTATCCTATCCTCGTAAGTCTCACCTTTTTATTATTGTGTACACTACCTGTATAGTAAGTTTAAGTATATTATTTTATATTGTTTCTCCTTTTCCATCCTAAGGTTGCCTGCATTTACAAGGTTCACACAGCATTTACAAAAAAAATTCTCGAGTTATCTTGGCGAGCGTCGGCAGTATGTTGAGTTCGCCGGACGTGAGTTTGAACCTTATTTTACGTTTTCGGGAATAAGTGAGGGGAGCAATTTAGGTCCGCTAGTTTTTATTGATGGTCTACGACCTCCCAGATTTGGTGAGAGATGCAAAATGTTTACTCTTCGGAGACGATCTAAAGTTCTTTCTCTCAGTGGAGAATAGTTCCGATTGTGATCATCTGCAGCAGGATATCGATATAGTGGTCGAGTGGAGCGCAGCAAATAGATTATTTTTTAATTCGAGTAAACGCAAAATTATTACATATTAAGTAAGAGAGATCCACTGCATTACTCGTATCAGGTAGACGGAGCGTCGTTGATGTGGGTCCAAAGTACGAGTGACTTGGGCGATTATATGGTACCGGATCTCACGTTTCGTGATCACATCGTCAATATCTGCGGAAAGTCTTTTAGGAGCCTCGGATTCATCCGGTGGCTAAAATATTATATAACTAGCATGTTAGGAGCTGACTGGAAACCAGTGGAATAATATGGAACCCGCACGAGGCCAAGTACTACTTCTAGAACTTCTAGAAAAGATACAAAATAAATTTGCGCGGTTTCTATATCTGAGAGAGTACGGGGTATATCCCTTCTACCCGCTCATGTATCCGACCCTATTCGTTCTCGGCATGGTATTGAGCTGAGTTTGTCGATCCGGGTCGAACTCCTAAACGACTGGACCGATATTTATGAATTCAGATATATGCACTCACGGTGATGGTCACTATGACCGTGCCAAATTTCAAAAAGATCGGTCCAGTCGTTTAGGAGGAGTTCGATCCCAAACGAAATACACGAGTCGCGTAAGAAAGAGTTTCGTAAACTCAGCTCAATAAATGTTGATAATTTTATTGAATTTAATGCTTACACAGCAATATTTACATTACTCTTGATTTACTAATGATTGTGTGGTTAGACTGAATAAATACCTACCTTTTAACTTGAACTAAGTGCGTGCGTCGCATGTGCTGACTTAAACGACTACCGGATAATAGGCAAGCGGCAAACCACCTGAAAAACTAAAATGGCTGACCAATCAGTGAAAATGTGATTTCCCCTATACAGTACTTTTTGTAAACCTTGGACCAAAAGGCGTCGATTGGTAAGAAAACAAAATTTGTGCTTTTGGGCTATTAATTGTTATAAACAAATTAATTTGTTAACTGATAAAAAGTTTGTTTTTATATTGGAAAATGATTTCGAATACGGGCAAAATAGAACACTTTTTACTTTGTGATTTTTTCGAAAAAATGCGTTTTAAAGAAGTTAAAACCATTTTAAAGCGCAAAAATGGTCACATTCAAATTTTTTTATCTCGGCGAGTTTTGATCGAATTCAAAAAAATCCTGCGGCAGAATACTTCTCAGATCTTAAGCTTCAACTGACTATTTTTCAATATGAGAAAATATACATTTTTCACATAGAAAGTATAGTCAGTAGATCGGAATGAACATTTCCGAACCACAGACTATACTTATACAGTCCATAAAACATTGTCGTTTTGTGTATACAGAAATCCTGTTCTGAAATCCGTCCGATGTCCGCGCATATAGCGCGCCGAGAGACAGAGGCGCCTGTGTGCTAGTAACAAAAACCGACAACTGACGGATCGCTCACGGCAAAGAGCGCGCGCGCCTGCCGCGCAATTGGGATCGCGCGAGGCAAGGCCATATCAAACGCTTCTATGGAGCGCGTTGGATCGTCTGGTGTGGATCCGGCTATTCAACCGGTCGTTTTATTTCTTTTCCTTACTTATCAGTTTCATTTCTGTCATTCGCACCCCGTCAGGTAACTCGACCACACGTCTTGTTAGGTCGGCTGTTAGTAATAGTGAATTAAATAATATACTTAACAACTTAATAAACTTAACCCCCTAAATCGGGTTTAAAGATATTAATGAGAATTGTTATCGTGAAATAAGTTTAATCTTACTTGTAAGAAAGGTAATTAGAAGGTTTAATCGGTGACCAAAATAGCGGGAAAATGCTAAACCAATAGAAAGGAACGTAGTACGGTAAGTCTGTTTATTCATTATTATTGCTTTTCTGTACTTTTTGATAAGTTTATTAGTGGAGGAAAATAAAATTTGGAGTCTAAACCAGGGCTAAACCTGTTATGCAAGGTCAAAGGTCAAGCCTTTGACCTTGCATAACTGGTTTAGCAGATATGGGATCCATGGGGACTTTTGTACTGTTAAATTTTGGTATTTTGAAATGTCTAATTTGGCCGGACTGTGAGAATATAATTGAGCGGCCATACAGTTTAGAGACAGTTGTATGAGTCAGGTTACGACATGAATAACAGGTTCACAGTCTTGATGCAATTTGCGAACTTCTGCACGCGAGTTTCTGCACAGTACACACAAATTGGAACATATAAATTTATTTGATTTTTTTTAATTCTTTTAATGCCAAAAATTGGCATCATTTAAATCAATGGTCACTGGGCACATGTACCAGCGAATCTGTTCCTCATCCAACTCGATTGTATTGTCTCAGCTATTTTTGTGACAACAAAATGTAAAAAGGAAAAATGTTGCATCTATTTTGGCGAAACAATACAGCAAATAAAGCGATGACTAGCGATGACCCAATTCAGTACAATAACCTTTTATCTTGTTAAAAATCAGTCGATACGAGTATTAATACCAACTGCCTTATCGGTAAGGCAACGTGTGCCGTCTTGTAGAAACTGACAATCAATTTATACCTACTTACTTTAAAAATATTTGTCTGATAAGATTTTGTTATTAATATAAGCAATCTTAAACAATAACATTAGCTATAATAATATTGTTCTTGCAGGTCATCGATGGGAGAAGAGTTCAATAAATATACTTACCAACTTGAAACAAAATTGAAATAGAACGTGGGCAACTCAAGTGACCAATAGGTTAACATGGACAACAAAAGTGATTCAGCTATAAAGAAAGATGGCTCTTTCGAAGCCTCAAAATCTAAGCGTCTCGCGAACTCCGATAGAGTTAAAAATCATTTACGTGATATAAATTTACATAACACGAAATCGTGTGATGTTTGTCACTTATTTCAAATCTATGCTACACACTTGAAAGGTATGCCAATTCGAATGCAACTGATGCTGCGTGGCGATATGGCTACACTCTTTGCAAATTATCAGTCAAAAATTTTAAAACATTACGTGGAAATTATGTCAACGGATTCAACTACGCAAGATTCATCAATAAAGAAATCATCAGCTGAAGCTTTACAATCCTCAAATGGGCCAGGTTGGTTATTACAAGAGATAAAACCACTGCTGAAAAATATCACTTGATAATATACTATATCTGCTCGCTGTTGCGCCCGCGCATGACCATGTTAAATATACAAAAACCTACCCGAAAAGTTTCCTGATCAGAAAACAACGCACTAACCGACAGACTTATCGATTTGAGTCGCGTTACCGTGGTTTCTTTGAATAGATTCGAGGTAGGAAACCTACGACTGCCTACGAGTACGAGTGAAAAACGACGGGTCTATTTTTCTTACAATCGGTGAACAGTGTAATTCACATAAAAACATGCAAAGTTATAGTACTTATATTGAAATACTGAGTAGTTATCGATCTATATTCAAATAAATTATCGGTAGGTAGTATTTTGTGTTAGAGGTATGTCAGTATTCTGATTTATATCTTTATTATTACAACTGTAAAATAATGTTTTAGATGTTTTTTTTTATGTAAGCCTATACTTTCCCACTTCTGAGAGAGAAATTGGTTGGTATATATACAGGGTAATTCAATGTATTCCGGGCAACATGGCATTTGGGTCGAATGCAGCAAATTGAAACCCCCAAATGTATGACTGAGGTTTTGGAAATATTGAAACGCGAAAAACGTGTTACACCTGAAGGTTTTTATTGTAATGCATTTTAAAATTTAATGTTATACATACAGTCACTTTCCCATTGGGGTCTGCAGACACTATGGAATTCCACTTGCTACGATCCTGGCATACTTCTTTCGCTTCTTCCACTTTCATTACAATCTTGATGCAAGCTCTCCGGTTATGAGTAACTCTTGACCTGTTGTTTTGTCATCTCCGATTTTCCTCTGGTTTTGACCCTCTGTTCATAAAGCTATACAGAACCTGATTCCCTGCTATAACTCTTCTTTCAATATCATCGTCACATTCCATCACTTGTAAACTTGGACCCTAAATACACAAACTCTTTCTTGCTGTGGAGCAAGTGAAAGAGTTTGTGCATATAGGGTCAAGAGAAAGAGTGGTATTTTTCGTTCTATCACAATAGCACAGTTCGTCATATTTTCTTTCCTTTCAAATACTTTTTTTTTGTTTTTTAATTCCGCGGCTCGAGGCCGCGGCCGCTGTAACGTCCGTTGCCGGGAGTCTCTGGTTACAAGCAGAACGTATTTCCAGTGGCGCCCGGCGGAAATACTTTTGTCTTACTTAAGTTCACTTTAATTCCCCTCTTCTTGAAAGACTCATTCATAACATCAACCATCACCTGCAACTCCTCCGCTGACGACGCAAGTATTGCTTGGTCATCAGCATACAGTGAAAAAAATCCTCAAAACTGACCGTAAGTACTAATTTTTATAAAAACTATCCAAAAAGATTTAATATATATGGAGGCTGTGCTGCAGCTCGTGACCGAACTATTCGATTTTCATTGTTTTCATCACTTAGAAATGGTATATACAGTCTTTATGCCGCCCCATGGGACCTGGAAGTGAGCAACCTTGCGTAATTTTTTTATTGCCACAAAAGATAGAGGAAAGGAGTTACCCTGTAACAGACCTGCGTCATGTAAAATATCGCAATTCAGGCGCTTCGCAACTAAACTGCAAAGCCGACCGAGATGATAGGTTATTTTGTGCTGTATCTTAGTCTATCGTATATAAAATAAGGATACATGCGCCTGCACGATAACTGTTGGCAATATATCGCAAGCCGAACTTGTTAGTGAACACGAATGTGCTAGTCGCTCTCTTGAGACCTTATGTCAAATATTTTCTGTGGTGTTTTGCACAATAGTGGGAGCACTTTGAACCCAATACACTTTCTTCTCTTCTCACTTCCCTAATCTTTACCTTAGATATAGCAGCGTATTGGACAACGTAAGTTGTGTTGTTGTTTGTTTTTAATCTTTATAATAAATCCGTCTGATTTCTCTTACTCTTAGGAGTAAGAGAAATCAGACGAATACCCATATTAGTATGGGAATTTCAGGTACTTGACTATGCGTTAGCCGCTCAGCTGAAGTCCAGTGCTGAATTTTGTTGGGTTAACATAGTTATGTTTAATCGCGTAGTTACGCGACTAACGCTAAGGAGTATCGGTCATATGAACGGATGCTTATCCAAAACTAGATTTTTTTATTTTTAGTAGGTTAATGTTCATAACGTTTCATATAACGTACAATAAGTATTGATCTAATTTTGATGAAATTGGAAAAGTAGGTTCCTGACATAACATTTAATACACTTTTAAACCCGGTAATGTGTTCCTGTTCAGAATTAAAACGCGGGTGCAACCGCCGGCATTTAATAAAACTATTTTTTTGATAATAATAATAAATATTTTACACAGGTTGTCGAAAATGTTATTAGTATCCTTATATATCCTTATAGGTAAATCCAGCTACTGGTTCTTGTGTTACGAGTACTTACAAGTAAGTTTACGTTTCTGAAAGACTAAGAATAAGTTACGGTTGTGAAAGATTAAAGTTACCCGTCCACCTGCCTTAAAGAACTAGCAAATATACCCCATCACACCGTGGCATGCGCTTGGGAGTCGTTTTGTAAGACCCACAGAAGGCGACCCACACATGGTGTGGTGATCATGATTTGAACTTACAATATACTGTACAGTGAATAACTGTTTAATTCGTAAGCCCTAGACGCGGAAGATGGATTACAATTCGATGTCTTCGGCTGTGATGTTGACCTCAAAGCATTCTCGTTGGTTCAAATCCAGACTTCGTTTCTGTTACCATTATTTTAAACCAAATAATCTTTTTGATTTCAGGTGTAACAACACGCAGCAGTCATCATGAGTCAGTATTCCAGCAGAGCATGCAACAAATCGATATCATCAATTCTGCAACGACCACACCTATCAGTCTCCTTGTCCAATCCCTCGTGAAGCAACTATGTTCTCTTCTTGAAAAGGACAACAATAGAGCAAACCAGCTGTATAATACAATATGCGAGAAACTTCATAGCATGAACCTTATCGATGATTCTTACGCCATGGGAGAATTCGAAGCTATGAGAAGTCAGTACCAAAGAGCATTATACCAACTGGTCGCTGTAGCTAACGGCTCAGAAATACCTATCAACTTACCCGTTACATGGCCGATAGTCGAACCTTCAGGCCTCGAATGGTCAAGATATCATAGAGAATTCGAAGAGTTATTTTTCATAGCTGGTGGCGGTTTTGGCAGTGTATTTAAAGCTCGACACAGGTTAGATGATGTCGAATATGCAATCAAAAAGGTTTTCATTAAATCTTCGGATGTTAATTCTATTATGCTACATTTGTCCGAAGTGAAAACTTTTGCAAGTTTGAACCATCCAAACATTGTGAACTATAAAGCTGCTTGGCTGGAGCCGATGGTAGAAAGCAAAGTGAAGAAAAAACAAAGATACAAAATGGAAACTGACAACAAAGATTTTAACTCAGATATACTATCATCTGTTCACCCAAATATCGTAAGGTCCTTTAAGACCCACAATTCGAGCGAACTAAGAAAAGACAAAAGCCTTTCCGATCTAATAATATCGTTTAAGAATTCAAATAGTTTCGAGAACGAATTCGAGGAGAATGACAAATCTAGTTCAATTGAAAATTTGGAAGAATCTGACGATGACTCGTGTTCGGCAGAGGAAGAAAACGCTGTTGCCAATTTCTACTCCAGCCTCAAGTATGAAAATTGTTCCCGAATCAATCTTAAGTGGGCTACTTTATACATCCAGATGTCTTTCTGCCAGCAAACTTTGAGACAGTGGCTTAACAATCGGAACCATCATATGACAGTGTCCAGAAAAGGATCCGACGACTTCACTTTGCATCATAGCGAATCTACAGAATCGGCGTGTCTCGATTCTCCCGATTTGAATTATCCAATCGAATGGACACATATCGATATACTTGTCGATATGTTTACTCAACTAGTCAAAGGTCTCCACTATATTCATTCCCGTGGGATTATTCATCATGATATAAAACCTAGTAATGTGTTTGTGGCTAAGTGCGAAGGAGGTTACACGGTCCAGTTGGGTGACTTTGGGCTGGCGTGTCCCTTGCAGCAATCTCACAGTGGCCACGCGTTGGGAACCCATCTGTATGCAGCACCGGAACAATTAGAAGGACAATGTAATCCTAAGGTATGTCTGATGTAGCGAGTGAATCTACATTTTCCATAATTTGACTTTCTTGTAAGATAGCTATGTAAATAACACGTTGACACTCCGCGATTTCCAAAAGAACTACTATTACTAGCTGTCCCGGCGAACTTCGTACCGCATTAATTTTTCTAATGTTCCGCACCACTTTTTTTCACAAGATCCTGATCCTAATAATAACGAACACAACAGAAAAAGAATTAGCGAAATCGGTCCAGCCGTTCTCGAGCCATTAAACTCTTAACCAACACGACTTTTTTATAAATGAAGATTATGTTTGTAAATCTCTAACTCTCCATAAACGTCTCTACATTACGTTTATAGTGAATTAACGCGACAGCATAAATCTCTAACTACCCACCTTTACTGTTTTTGTATCACTATTTCGTAAGTTACGTCTCCACATTATGTTTATAGTGAAGTAACGCGACAGCATAAAACAAAATGTCGATATTATCAACGTACTATACCTACGTCTCGGTAACTATGGCAGTGTCGCGAGTTCAATTACGTTTTTTTACATCAAAAAATGCCCACAGGTGCCTAGAAAAGTTTCACTTCAAAATAAATTTACACAAAACGTCATCTAACTTCTAACTAGGAGCTTGTTCAATGTTTAGTTTTTTAAAAACACTCGTTGTACATAGAAAATATCAAAATTTCAAATATTTGCGGGTCACAAATTTAGAAGATTTTGACCCTAAGCGGGGATCGAATCCAAGTCAACGTCCCGTCCATTTATAGCTAGACATTATCTATATCATAACGTAACAATTTACAAGAAGTCGTAATAACTGAATATATAGCTACTGTTTTATTATTTTCCAGAGCGACATGTACAGTCTGGGAATAATATTACTAGAAATGATAGAGCCCATCAGTACCGATATGGAACGAGTGAAGACCGTCACAGATCTGCGAAAGGGTCAGATTCCAGCACATTTGAGTGCGAATTATCCCAAAATAGCTCATATTATAGGCAAGCTTGTTCAACGTCGGCCGAACAAGAGACTTGATACTACCCAATTGTTAGAAGAACTCAAAAACCTAGGAGAAAATAAAGATGAAATTATTAAATTGTTGAAAGAAGAACTAGCTGCGAAGGATGATGAGATTGTAAAGTTAAAAAGGATGTTAGCCAAGTTTAATGATGCGTGATATATTGTACTTAATCGTTGTATTATTATTTGTAGTATTATCTAAGACTTGTGTGTGTGTGATTTGATAAATTAAAATTATAATTTTTTTATTACTACTTTTTTTTTAAACTCCCGCCTTAAATATTACTAGCGAATGAGTTATAAATAAATATGTTAGGACAATTGAACATAGTCCGCCCGGCGCCACAGGGAATTTTTCCGAGTGTGAACCTGGAGCACCTGGATATTGACATAAGGGGCGGCCGCGGACTAAAAAAACTATACAAATACTTATGTTTACCTAGTACGTACCTACTTATGATTTGCAAGGTCGTTGGTTAATAATATTTTACTCGACACTGGACCTAATAGGAGCAGGCTTGGGTATGTCTTACGTTCAGTCGACTACGCCATGGTAACGTGGCTTATTCGTGTAAAGTACAATTCGATTTTCCAGCTTCATTTTCTGTTAAATATCTGCCTCATTCTGGTGAACCTTAAGCGCCTGCAGGAATATTAATAGCTGTAGATTTAAATACTGAAATAAATGCATTTGGCTACCATGGGTTCAGGGAGTGATTTAAAAGACAACCGAGGACAGGGCACGCCACGAGATCATAAAAGTGATGTTAACAAATAATACCTACATATAGAAAAAGACAAAATATCATTTAAAAAAATATTTACCAAAGTCTAAAACGCGTATTATATAAATTTTAAACTTAAGCTAACATTATTTACAGTCTTAGAACAATAAGTGACGTGTGTACCGACTCGCGGTAGGCATACGAATGCGTTCAGAGCTTCACTGAAGCCAAGAGGTGGGTGCGCGGGCGCCGGCTACAGGAGCGCGTCAACCGCGTGGATGACACCGTTCGTCGCGGGGATGTGCGTTATCACTTGCGCGTTATTTACCTTGATACGACCTGGAATTATAAACATAACTAGGTGTTTATTAAAGCCCCACAATAAACTTCTGACCTCCATGATCGGAGTCTGGGGACGGGGCCTGCTTCTGTAAAAGCGGCAGTAACCCGTCCTTACAGAAGCTGACGTTCGTGCTGTGGTGCGCCCTCACTCACCGACGCGGAATAAAACCCGACCTCCAAATATGCGGTTTTATACCTGAAACGCCTTGATACAGCCTGCATAAGTAGCCAAATTCCGCCTGGAGAATTCGAGCTCCTTTTGAGGTGACGCCCGGTAATGGACATTGGCGATTTTGGAGATTTTCATTAATTGAGACCGAGCTCTAGCCACTCTGACTAGGTTTCTGGCGGTTTGACTAATCGATTGTCACGCCATGAGCACCTATAATATGCATGTAGGCAGCAATATACGTAGGCAAGTTATTTTAATTAACCGTTGGTTACATCGCATCGACTAAATTAATTTATTTCTGAGCACATTACTTACCCGAGCTCTTCTGCAGCGTCAAAGGTTTACTATCTTCCATGGAGTTTTTGAGTTGGTAGTACCTCATGCCGGCACTGTAAAGAGTACCGGGCAGTACGTGTCGAGCCACCAACGCCTTGGCCCCTGCCTTGTCAGCGAACCTTGCCAGTTCAGCAGGCGATAGGCGCGAGAATACTGCATCCGTTGGCGCGAATATCCTGCAAGTTTTATAAAAAAAAGTTTAAAGGTTTTTATTACCTTACTCTGTGGACGTCAGCCTTATTAAAATAGTAAGCGCTAAACCACAGATATAAGAATACTATATGGCTAAACGTAAGCGACGCCGACACTGTCCCTCTGCCCAAGCTCTGCCCCGGTGTTCCATTTTTAATGTTACCGTTGCACTTACAACTTAGACCGACACAGGGACTACGTATGCAGTACCTCAAAGGTCACTGCATACGTAACGACATAATACCTCGGATGGGACGTGAACGAGACGGGGACGTGATTTATTTGTTCAAAACGGGAACGTGGTGTAAATGCATGCTCTATATTGTGCACTCGCAGTGACAATAACAAACATTCGCCTTTTGGCGCCAAAAAAGGTCGTAGGTATGGGTAGGATGTAGGTAGGTTCCTTTCTATATTGGGTGGGTTAACAGTTGAGCTTTACAATCCTCAAATGGGCCAGGTTGGTTATTACAAGAGATTAAACCACTGCTGAAAAATGTCACTTAATAATATACTATATCTGCTCGCTGTTGCGCCCGCGCATGACCATGTTAAATATACAAAAACCTACCCGAAAAGTTTCCTGATCAGAAAACAACGCACTAACCGACAGACTTATCGATTTGAGTCGCGTTACCGTGGTTTCTTTGAATAGATTCGAGGTAGGAAACCTACGACTGCCTACGAGTACGAGAGAAAAACGACGGGTCTATTTTTCTTACAATCGGTGAACAGTGTAATTCACATAAAAACATGCAAAGTTATAGTACTTATATTGAAATACTGAGTAGTTATCGATCTATATTCAAATAAGTTATCGGTAGGTAGTATTTTGCTGTTTCCGACGAGCGCGGAGGAGCACGTCCCTCCGCGCATGGCTCCGTCTCTGCCCGACGCGGATAGCACCAGCGAAGACGACGTACCCGAAGTCAGCGTGGGGGAGCTAGGTGCGGCAGTACTCCGGCTTAAACGCCGGAAAATCACTGCCCCCGGACCCGACGGCATTCCTGGCCGTGCATGGGTCCTGGCCCTCGAAGAACTCGGGCCTCGACTGATGGGGCTCTTTAGCGCATGCCTCGAAAGGGGCCAGTTTCCCAAGGTGTGGAGGACGGGGAAACTGGTCCTGATCCGTAAGGCGGGGCGGCCGGTGGACTCACCGTCCGGATACCGGCCTCTCGTGTTGCTCGACGAGGTGTGTAAGCTCTTTGAGCGAATTATCGCGGAACGCCTCGTCGAGCATCTCACGAGTGTTGGGCCTGACCTGGCGGATAACCAGTTCGGTTTCCGTCGGGGACGCTCCACCGTGAGCGCGATCATGCGCGTGAAGAGCCTGACGGAGGAAGCAGTCTCGCAGGGCAAGGTGGTGGTGGCGGTGTCTCTTGACATCGCCAACGCGTTCAACACCTTGCCATGGAGCTGCGTTAGGGAGGCGCTCGTGTATCACGAAACGCCTCTCTACCTCCGTCGTATTGTCGGGGCCTATCTCTCGGAGAGGGCCATAGCTTTCCCCAGCTGGCTCGGGCCAGCTCGGCGAGATGTGTCGTGCGGTGTTCCGCAGGGGTCGGTCCTGGGGCCGCTTCTGTGGAACATCGGCTACGACTGGGTGCTGCGGGGTGCGTTGCCTAGGGGCGTCGGCGTAACGTGCTACGCCGACGATACCCTCGTCACGGCGCGGGGTGCAACGTACCAGGAGGCAGCACTCAAGGTCACGACGGGTGTTGCTCGAGTCGTGGGTCGGATACGGCAGCTGGGACTGGAGGTGGCCTTGCACAAGTCCGAGGTTCTGTATTTTCACAGACCTCGGAACGGTCCACCGGAAGGTTCCAGCATAAATGTGGGAGGCGTTAGCATCGGCATCAAGCCCTCGATGAAGTACCTAGGGATCGTACTTGATAACCGATGGAACTTCGGACCACATTTCCGAAGTTTGGTCCCCAAGGTGACGCAGGCATCGGCCGCGCTTTCGCGACTGATGCCCAACCTAAAGGGACCCAACGCTTCCTGCAGGAGACTGTACCTGGGGATCGTGCGGAGTATGGCCCTATACGGGGCTCCCGTATGGGCGGATAGGTTGGCGGTCAAGGGGAACGTGACTCTGTTAAACAGACCACTTCGAACCTTGGCCGTCAGAACCATACGGGGGTACCGCACGATCTCCGGAGAGGCTGCATGTCTCCTAGCCGGGACCCCTCCATGGGACCTGGAAGCGAGAGCCCTTGCGTCATTGTTCCAATGGCGCTGGAGCGGGACCACAGGCCTGCGTCTCGAGAAATCAAGGACCAGCGGTCCCAACTGCGCGAGGATCTCATGGAGTCATGGAGGGTGCGGCTTGAGCAACCCAAGTGGGATACCACCATCATCGCGGCGGTGAGACCGATCATGGACGATTGGCTGCAGAGGCAGCATGGTGACCTCACGTACCGTGCGACGCAGATCGTTGCCGGGCATGGATGCTTCGGTAGCTATCTGTTTCGCATGCATCGTGAGGTCACACCCCGGTGTCAACACTGCGAGGTTTCCGACGACGACACCGCACTCCACACGTTGGTGGAGTGCTCAGCGTGGGCGAGTCAGCGCCGGGACCTCGTAGTGGGTCTGGGCGTGGATACCCTCTCGCTGGAGACCATGCTTCAAGCCATGGTCTCCAGCCGGAGTAGGTGGAACGCGGCCGTGTCCTTCTGCGAGCAAGTCATGCTCGCGAAGGAGGCGGCCGGGAGGAAGAGGGAGCGTACCCTCCCCGCCGAGTTCCGTAGTCGGCGGCCAGGGCGCCCCAGTCTCCGCGACTACGCCCAAGACTATCGACCTCCATGATCGGGGCCTGAGGACGGCGGGATCGCCATCCGCCGTCCTTACAGAAGCAGGCTAGAAGGGTTGCGTGCTGCGGGGCCTTTGCCCCATAGCACGCAACCAGATTCACTCACTGACGTGGGATAAAACCCTTCCCACACGACGCGGGATTCTCGTCCCGACCCAACACCCGAAGAGACCACAGAGGTGGTCAAAGTCCGCCGGGCGCCACTGGACATACCCTCTGCTAGTAACCAGAGACGCCCGGCAACGGACGTTAGAGCGGCCGCGGCCTTGGGCCGCGGAATTAAAAAAAAAAAAAAAAAGGTAGTATTTTGTGTTACAGGTATGTCAGTATTCTGATTTCTATATTTTATATTACAACTGTAAAATAATGTTTTAGATGTTTTTTTTTTATGTAAGCCTATACTTTCCCACTTCTGAGAGAGAAATTGGTTGGTATATATACAGAGTAATTCAATGTATTCCGGGCAACATGGCATTTAGGTCGAATGCAGCAAATTGAAACACCCAAATGTATGACTGAGGTTTTGGAAATATTGAAACGCGAAAAACGTGTTAAACCTGAAGGTTTTTATTGTAATGCATTTTAAAATTTAAAGTTTTATATACATACATACAGTCACTTTCCCATTGGGGTCTGCAGACACTATAGAATTCCACTTGCTACGATCCTGGCATACTTCTTTCGCTTCTTCCACTTTCATAACAATCTTGATGCAAGCTCTCCGGTTATGAGTAACTCTTGACCTGTTGTTTTGTCATCTCCGATTTTCCTCTGGTTTTGACCCTCTGTTCATAAAGCTATACAGAACCTGATTCCCTGCTATAACTCTTCTTTCAATATCATCGTCACATTTTCCATCACTTGTAAACTTGGACCCTAAATACACAAACTCTTTCTTGCTGTGGAGCAAGTGAAAGAGTTTGTGCATATAGGGTCAAGAGAAAGAGTGGTATTTTTCGTTCTATCACAATAGCACAGTTCGTCATATTTTCGTTCCTTTTAAATACTTTTTTTTTGTTTATTAATTCCGCGGCTCGAGGCCGCGGCCGCTCTAACGTCCGTTGCCGGGCGTCTCTGGTTACAAGCAGAACGTATTTCCAGTGGCGCCCGGCGGAAATACTTTTGTCTTACTTAAGTTCACTTTAATTCCCCTCTTCTTGAAAGACTCATTCATAACATCAACCATCACCTGCAACTCCTCCGCTGACGACGCAAGTATTGCTTGGTCATCAGCATACAGTGAAAAAAAATCCTCAAAACTGACCGTAAGTACTAATTTTTATAAAAACTATCCAGAAAGGTATAATATATATGGAGGCCGTGCTGCAGCTCGTGACCGAAGTATTCGATTTTCATTGTTTTCATCACTTAGAAATGGTACCTATATACAGTCTTTATGCCGCCCCATGGGACCTGGAAGTGAGGAACCCTGCGTCATTTTTTTATTGCCACAAAAGATAGAGGGAAGGAGTTACCCTGTAACAGACCTGCGTCATGTAAAATATCGCAATTCAGGCGCTTCGCAACTAAACTGGAAAGCCGACCGAGACGATATGGTTATTTTGTGCTGTATCTTAGTCTATTGTATATAAAATAAGGATACATGCGCCTGCACGATAACTGTTGGCAATATATCGCAAGCCGAACTAGTTAGTGAACACGAATGTGCTAGTCGCTCTCTTGAGACCTTATGTCAAATATTTTCTGTGGTGTTTTGCACAATAGTGGGAGCACTTTGAACCCAATACACTTTCTTCTCTTCTCACTTCCCTAATCTTTACCTTAGATATAGCAGCGTATTGGACAACGTAAGTTGTGTTGTTGTTTGTTTTTAATCTTAATATAATAAATCCGTCTGATTTCTCTTACTCTTTCCTAAGAGTAAGAGAAATCAGACTCCTGTAAGAGAATTCAGACGAATACCCATATTAGTATGGGAATTTCAGGTACTTGACTATGCGTTAGCCGCTCAGCTGAAGTCCAGTGCTGAATTTTGTTGGGTTAACATAGTAATGTTTAATCGCGTAGTTACGCGACTACCGCTAAGGAGTATCGGTCATATGAACGGATGCTTATCCAAAACTAGATTTTTTTATTTTTAGTAGGTTAATGTTCATAACGTTTCATACAACGTACAATAAGTATTGATCTAATTATGATGAAATTGGAAAAGTAGGTTCCTGACATAACATTTAATACACATTTTAAACCCGGCAATGTGTTCCTGTTCAGAATTAAAACGCGGGTGCAACCGCCGGCATTTAATATAACTATTTTTTTGATAATAATAATAAATATTTTACACAGGTTGTCGAATATTTTTATTAGTATCCTTATATATCCTTATAGGTAAATCCAGCTACTGGTTCTTTTTTTTATTTTTTATATTTGGTTCGTCAAATTGACGCCGCCCGCCTGGTGGTAAGTCGTGACGACGTCTAGCGATTGTGGGCCACTCTCACAGCGCACAATACTATAGAGAGTGGCCCTCAACTTGACGACCTACTGATGTGCCTCTTCACGCTCCGCTTAAAGAACCCAGGGTTATATGTGGGAGGAAACACGTGCACAGGCAGGGCGTTCCAGGCCACTATCTTTCGGCAGAGAAACGAACGTTTAAAACGTTCGGTTCTCGCGAACATGCTATCCACTGTGTAGGGGTGGCATCTCTGCCCGGCACGCGTTGTTCGGGATCGGAAGGAAGAGGGTGGGATCAGATTGAAGAGCTCTTCAGAACACTCGCCGTGGTAAATACGGTAGAATGCGGCCAAGGAAGCTATTGTTCGGCGCTGAGCTAGCGGCTCAATGCTTCCCGTTACCTCCGGACAATCTATAATACGGATAGCCCGTCGCTGCATAGCGTCGAGAGCGTCCAGCAAATACTTCGCGGAACCGTCCCAGAGGTGAGAGCAGTATTCGACGCAGGGTCTAATCTGCGTCTTGTACAGCAGACACCTCTGGTGCGGTGTAAAGAATCGCTTTACCTTATTCAGTATTCCTAGTTGCCGCGAAGCTAGCCCTATACATATTTCGATGTAGTTTTTATTATTGAGCTCTCGACGAACGTCTATGCCAAGGATGTCAAGGTTGTCCTTCATTGGTAATAATGCATTCTGAAGAGAGGGTAGGGGAAGGAAAGGGGATTTCTTCGCTGTAAATGCACACGCCTGTGTTTTGCGGACATTGAACTCGACCAGGTTCTCGGTCGCAGGTTCTTGTGTTACGAGTACTTACTAGTACGTTTACGTTTCTGAAAGATTAAGAATAAGTTACGGTTGTGAAAGATTAAAGTTAGCCCTCCACCTGCCTTAAAGAACTAGCAAATATACCCCATCACACCGTGGCATGCGCTTGGGAGTTGTTTTGTAAGACCCACAAAAGGCGACCCACACATGGTGTGGTGATCATGATTTGAACTTACAATATACTGTACAGTGAATAACTGTTTAATTCGTAAGCCCTAGACGCAGAAGATGGATTACAATTCGATGTCTTCGGCTGTGATGTTGACCTCAAAGCATTCTCGTTGGTTCAAATCCAGACTTCGTTTCTGTTACCATTATTTTAAACCAAATAATATTTTTGATTTCAGGTGTAACAACACGCAGCAGTCATCATGAGTCAGTATTCCAGCAGAGCATGCAACAAATCGATATCATCAATTCTGAAACGACCACACCTATCAGTCTCCTTGTCCAATCCCTCGTGAAGCAACTATGTTCTCTTCTTGAAAAGGACAACAATAGAGCAAACCAGCTGTATAATACAATATGCGAGAAACTTCATAGCATGAACCTTATCGATGATTCTTACGCCATGGGAGAATTCGAAGCTATGAGAAGTCAGTACCAAAGAGCATTATACCAACTGGTCGCTGTAGCTAACGGCTCAGAAATACCTATCAACTTACCCGTTACATGGCCGATAGTCGAACCTTCAGGCCTCGAATGGTCAAGATATCATAGAGAATTCGAAGAGTTATTTTTCATAGCTGGTGGCGGTTTTGGCAGTGTATTTAAAGCTCGACACAGGTTAGATGATGTCGAATATGCAATCAAAAAGGTTTTCATTAAATCTTCGGATGTTAATTCTATTATGCTACATTTGTCCGAAGTGAAAACTTTTGCAAGTTTGAACCATCCAAACATTGTGAACTATAAAGCTGCTTGGCTGGAGCCGATGGTAGAATGCAAAGTGAAGAAAAAACACAGATACAAAATGGAAACTGACAACAAAGACTTTAACTCAGATATACTATCATCTGTTCACCCAAATATCGTAAGGTCCTTTAAGACCCACAATTCGGGCGAACTAAGAAAAGACAAAAGCCTTTCCGATCTAATAATATCGTTTAAGAATTCAAATAGTTTCGAGAACGAATTCGAGGAGAATGACAAATCTAGTTCAATTGAAAATTTGGAAGAATCTGACGATGACTCGTGTTTGGCAGAGGAAGAAAACACTGTTGCCAATTTTTACTCCAGCCTCAAGTATGAAAATTGTTCCCGAGTCAATCTTAAGTGGGCTACTTTATACATCCAGATGTCTTTCTGCCAGCAAACTTTGAGACAGTGGCTTAACAATCGGAACCATCATATGACAGTGTCCAGAAAAGGATCCGACGACTTCACTTTGCATTCTCCCGATTTGAATTATCCAATCGAATGGACAGATATCGATATACTTGTCGATATGTTTACTCAACTAGTCAAAGGTCTCCACTATATTCATTCCCGTGGGATTATTCATCATGATATAAAACCTAGTAATGTGTTTGTGGCTAAGTGCGAAGGAGGTTACACGGTCCAGTTGGGTGACTTTGGGCTGGCGTGTCCCTTGCAGCAATCTCACAGTGGCCACGCGTTGGGAACCCATCTGTATGCAGCACCGGAACAATTAGAAGGACAATGTAATCCTAAGGTATGTCTGATGTAGCGAGTGAATCTACATTTTCCATAATTTGACTTTCTTGTAAGATAGCTATGTAAATAACACGTTGACACTCCGCGATTTCCAAAAGAACTACTATTACTAGCTGTCCCGGCGAACTTCGTACCGCATTAATTTTTCTAATGTTCCGCACCATTTTTTTTCACAAGATCCTGATCCTAATAATAACGAACACAACAGAAAAAGAATTAGCGAAATCGGTCCAGCCGTTCTCGAGCCATTAAACTCTTAACCAACACGACTTTTTTATAAATGAAGATTATGTTTGTAAATCTCTAACTACCCACCTTTACTGTTTTTGTATCACTATTTCGTAAGTTACGTCTCCACCCAGACTCCGATCAGATCCGATAGTGAAGTAACGCGACAGCATAAAACAAAATGTCGATATATCAACGTACTATACCTACGTCTCGGTAACTATGGCAGTGTCGCGAGTTCAATTGCGGTTTTTTTACATCAAAAAATGCCCACAGGTGCCTAGAAAAGTTTTCACTTCAAAATTAATTTACACAAAACGTCATCTAACTTCTAACTAGGAGCTTGTTCAATGTTTAGTTTTTTAAAAACACTCGTTGTTCATAGAAAACATCAAAATTTCTAATATTTCTAGGCACAATATTAATAGGTCACAAATTTAGAAGTTTTTGACCGTAATCGGGGATCGAATCCAAGTCAACGTCCCGTCCATTTATAGCTAGACATTATCTATATCATAACGTAACAATTTACAAGAAGTAGTAATAACTGAATATATAGCTACTGTTTTATTATTTTCCAGAGCGACATGTACAGTCTGGGAATAATATTACTAGAAATGATAGAGCCCATCAGTACCGATATGGAACGAGTGAAGACCGTCACAGATCTGCGAAAGGGTCAGATTCCAGCACATTTGAGTGCGAATTATCCCAAAATAGCTCATATTATAGGCAAGCTTGTTCAACGTCGGCCGAACAAGAGACTTGATACTACCCAATTGTTAGAAGAACTCAAAAACCTAGGAGAAAATAAAGATGAAATTATTAAATTGTTGAAAGAAGAACTAGCTGCGAAGGATGATGAGATTGTAAAGTTAAAAAGGATGTTAGCCAAGTTTAATGATGCGTGATATATTGTACTTAATCGTTGTATTATTATTTGTAGTATTATCTAAGACTTGTGTGTGTGTGATTTGATAAATTAAAATTAATTATTTTTTTATTACTACTTATTTTTAAACTCCCACCTTGATTATTACCAGCGATTGAGTTATAAATAAATATGTTAGAACAATTGAACATAGTCCGCCGGCGCCACAGGGAATTTTTCCGAGTGTGAACCTGAAGCACCTGACTAAGTATTGACGGGCGAGGTATGAGGGCCGGCCCCCCGGACTAAAAAACTATACAAATACTTTTTTATATGTACCTAGTACGTACTTATGATTTGCAAGGTCGTTGGTTAATAATATTATGCTCTACCCAGGACCTAATAAGAGCAGTCTTGGGTATGTTTTACGTTCAGTAATCTACGCCATGGTAACGTGGCTAATTCGTAGTTTTCGTAGTTAAACATCTGCCTCATTCTGGTGAACGTAAGCGCCTGCAGGAACATTAATAGCTGTAGATTTAAATACTCAAATAAATGCATTTGGCTACCATGGGTTCAGGGACTGATTTAAAAGACAACCGAGGGCAGGGCACGCCACAGTTGCCGACCGTTTCTTGGCATATCGAGTTCATAAAAGTGTGTTAAAAAATAATACCTACATATAGTAAAAGACAAAAAATCATTAAAAATTTTATTTACAAAAGTCTAAAACGCGTATTATATAAATTATAAACTTAAGCTAACATTATTTACAGTCTTAGAACAATAAGTGACGTGTGTACCGACTCGCGGTAGGCATACGAATGCGTTCGGAAGCTTCACTGAAGCCAAGAGGTGGGTGCGCGGGCGCCGGCTAGAGGAGCGCGTCCACCGCGTGGATGACGCCGTTCGTCGCGGGGATGTTGTGCGTTATCACTTGCGCGTTATTTACCTTGATACGACCTGGAATTATAAACATAACTAGGTGTTTATTATAGCTCCACAATAAACTTCTGACCTCCATGATCGGAGTCTGGGGATGGGGCCTGCTTCTGTAAAAGCGGCAGTAACCCACCTTCCTTACAGAAGCTGACGTTCGTGCTGTGGTTCGCCCTCGCTCATCGACGCGGAATAAAACCCGACCTCCAAATGTGCGGGTTTATACCTGAAACCCCTTGATAGAGCCTGCATAAGTAGCCAAATTCCGCCTGAAGAATTCGAGCTCCTTTTGAGGTGAAGCCCGAAAATGGACATTGGGAATTTTGGAGATTTTCATTAATTGAGACTGAGCTCTGGCCACTCGGACTAGGTTTTTGGCGGTGTGACTAATCAATTGCCACGCCATGAGCACCTACATATGTATGTAGGCAGCAATATAAGTAGGCAAGTTATTTTAACATCGCATCGACTGACTTAATTTATTTCTGAGCACATTACTTACCCGAGCTCTTTTGCAGCGTCAAAGGTTTACTATCTTCCATGGAGTTTTTGAGTTGGTAGTACCTCATGCCGGCACTGTAAAGAGTACCGGGCAGTACGTGTCGAGCCACCAACGCCTTGGCCCCTGCCTTGTCAGCGAACTTTGCTAGTTCAGCAGGCGATAGGCGCGCGAATACTGCATCCGTTGGCGCGAATACCGTAAAAGTTTTACTTTCTGAAATGTTAAAAAAGTTAGGATATTAATAAAATAAACATTTTACCAGAAACATGCGACTGAAGATTTTTTAATTTGACAGATGTCAGCCTTATTACAATGGTAATCGCTAAACGTAAGCGATGCCGACATGGTCCACCTGCGCGCGGGTGATTCATTTTTAATGTTACCGTTGTCTTACTTAGAACTTGACCAACACAGGGACTAAATTCGTTGCTCTATACCGGTGGACTCCCAGTGACAATAACAAACATTCGCTTTATTGGCGCCAAAAAAGGTTCTAGGTACCTAGTAGGATGTAGGCAGGTAATACCTTTCTATATTGGATGGGTTAACAGTTGAGTTTGATCATGTGTTGTATAAATATTACGCAACGTGAAAGTTTTGACGACGATTGCGTAAACACATTGATTTTTAAAGCTAGCGTTTGTTTGTTAATTGCTCCTTGCGTGTGACGTCCCTAAAATCAGCTACTTTTATATTTTTTTTTTCGAGACTTGTCCGGCATGTCAGCTTACCCAAATAACGAGTAGCTACTACAACCATACGTGTAATATCTAAGAATCATTGATGATTGATTGATTTAACATTGATTTCCGCAGTAGATATTCTTTTTCTGATGACGGATAAGTCTACTAAAAATCTAGGTACCAATTATAGTTTTTGTATTCTCTAACAGACCACATTATAGCAAAGAAGAACAATTACAAATTCAATTCAAATTTTTACCAATTTGTATTTTGCATGAACAAAGTACCTACTCGTACCTATTATAGACAACTTGTAGGTACCTAAATATTTCCCCAAGTTTGGACCCGAACATGTAGTTGAACTTTTTTTTTTTTTTTTTGATTCGGCGGCCCGAGGCCGCGGCCGCTCTAACGTCTGTTGCCGGGCGTCTCTGGTTACTAGCAGAGGGTATTTCCAGTGGCCCCCTGCGAGGTAGTTGGACTGAATTAAATGGAATTTAGTAGGTATGGAGATAGTTATAGAGACCCTAGGTATATTATGTATTAGGTCCTAGACGTTTAATAGTAATTAAATTATGTATGTAGGTATTGGTTAATCTTACCGGTAAGTGTTTCTGCGAATCCACTGACTTGTATCGCCTTAACGAATGTTGTAAACCGCCTGTCTCTGTCGGCCTGCAGCGTCTGGACCAGGTCTCCGACTGGCAGTGGGAACATTACTCGATCTACTGCGTGTGCTATACCCTGGAAATTAGATAAATATATTTTGAATACTTGAGACGACAGCATCGAGCATGTAATTGTAGCAGTTTTTCGCAGAGATGTGATTTAAAAGTGGTCAGGAATGCTTAAACAAAACCCACTTTGAGGATCGTAGCTGGTAATACATACAACAATGCAGATACCAGAAATAAATGCTTAGGTAGGTAACCTACTTTGTTAAAATATAATTAGGTAGGTCCTTTTTTAGTCTACTAATTGTTTATTATGCCGAATCGGAACCAAATACTTGATAAGTGTAGAGAGAGAGAGAGAGAGAGAGAGAGAAGTTATAAAGAAATTAACCGAATGCATTACCTGTGGTATATGAATATCCTTCTTTTCATCAAGAACTCTGGCACCGTTGATAGTCGTGACTTTCACTTCGTTCCACTCAGCGTCATGTAAATCATACTGGTTGACCCTCAATTGAGTGCCTGCTAGAGAAACGCCTGTCATCTCGTCTTGAAGAGATGCTATGTCGAATGCGCCAGGAATAACATGATGGAGAAGCAACTGGAACAGAAAATGCAATAGTTAAAGAGCATTAGTGAAAGAGTTGCCACTGGTCGCAACTTACTATTAGGTACAGGGTTTAAGTTTGGACGTCTTGCTTCCTCCTGATCTAACGAATTTGGGTGTTTTACCGATATTTCTACACATGTAGCTGATAACATGGAAGAAACGGATGGAAGAAACGGTCGTGTGTCTTATCTAGCTTTGCATATAAATCACAGATTGAAATATGATATAAATGTTAACTTACACCACTGAGCAATCTTGGATTGTCACGGAATTTTTCTTCGGCCTTATCCGGACCTCCAAGTTGCACCAAAAGAGTTCTGAATGCCTTATCTGTTGGAACAAAAATAGTGTATGGTCCGGTCTCGTTCAAGATGGTGTCAAGACCTGATTGTCGTAAATATTTTGCCGTCGCAAAGAGCCCATTCTCCTTTAAAATTTCTACAAGTCCTAGGGCAGATGATTGTGCGTGTCTGCTGCTTTCTTTAATAGAGGGAGCAATGGTACTAGATCCAATCACAATTAAATCTTTATCGGAAGAACGGTAAGGCGTCGTAGCATAAGTGGAACTAGGGAATGTTATTCTTGGACTTTGGTTGATACTGTTGCGTGAATCAACAGATGGTGTGCTGGACTGTATGAAATACCGTTCAGTGCTCGTCACGATTTTTGAGGATGGGAAGTATGTCTGACTGTGAGTCTGTGTGCTTCGAGACGGCTGAAAATCACTTTCGTATGCTGGTGCTGCCGTTGTATGAGTCACGGGAATGGTATGACCAGTAGTTCCATGGTTAATTGTATTGACGTAGGTTGAGTAGGTTGGAGGAAGATGAGAAGACGCAGCAACGTAGTCTGTCGGTTCAGTTATCGGCGGGCTTGCTGTTGACGCATATACTGAATTGGATATCTTGGTCTGTCCAGGCAACTGAATCTCTCCTTTCTTAATTTTATTTAAAATATTTTCAACTTCTGGGCCATCTTCAGTTTGTTGTCCATTGGCCTTTACCCCCTTTACTTTAAAAGAACCATCATCTTGTTCCTCCAAGAAAACAAACGTAACCTTTTTCTTGTTCTGAATTTCATTTGGCACTTTTACTTCTTCCAGTTTTCCATTTTCAGCGTGTTTAATTAGTTCGTAGTTTGCCCCCGGTGGCAAAATACCCTTTGTTAACTCTTCGATTGAAACTCGGGACTCTTTTTGTGCCTCTAACTGTGCGGCCGCCATAATCTGAGCAAAGTTAGAACCATCAGCTGAAATTGCACCTTGTGGAATTAAATTAGGATTCGTTGTTCTAATAACTTCATATTTTTGTCCATTAAGCGATATTTCTCTCGATGAGAAGTTTTTCTCCGAGAAATCTTCGGGGTTTTCTGCTAGAGCTATTTTCAGTTGTTTCAAAATATCTGGTTTCCTCAGTAATTCGGCACTCTTGGCTCTAAGGCTGTCATCGAAACCTTTGGTTTCACTTTCTTGGAGGAGGCTTTTAATATCATTGTAAAGCTTTTGTTTATTCCTGTCTTGGGGAGGATTTCTACTTTTAGGCTTCGGTCTAGGTCTATATCTTGGTGTCGGTGGTGGTGTAGTAGTTGTCGTAGTAGTTGTGGTAGTAGTACTTGTCGTTGGATGGTCCTTTTCGTACTGTTCCACGGCTTGTTGAAATAAATTTTTCTCGTGTGGCAGAATGGGCCTTCTTCTATCTACATTTCCCCTCCAGTAGTCTTCGTAGGCTTCAGTAGTAGAGTAACTAGGAGTCGACTTTGACGCTTGCTTTTTAATAAATTCTTCATGCAATTTTTCTACTTTTTCTTGTTGTTTTTGCTGCTGTTTTTGTACAAATTCTTGATGTTTCTGAATAATGCGTGCCCTTTCTTGCAGTTCTCTTAGTTTTTCCAAATTCTCTTTAGATTGCTGCTCCAATATATCTTGGATTTGAGAGTTCTGTCCGTTAGAGAAAATAGGATCTTGACCTAAAGATGGTTGGAATGGAAGTTGAGCTCCGTTCAAGTTGAAGTTCTGTGGAGCTAGATTTGGCGCCGGTTGGATAGATATAGGATTTGGATGGCTGAAGATAGGTTGGTTAGTTGGCTGGCTTTGTGTTGAAATAGTGGGTAGGAAACCTTGTTGAGTGGGTCTCTGCGATAAGGTGATAGGACTAGTAGGTATATTGGTTTGGAAAGTAGGACGGTTCTGTTGAAGTGGAATTCCATTCTGGAAAGTTGGCAGGGTGGGTATTGATGGCTGCAGTAAATTTTGTGTCTGCTGCGGAATCTGTCTTATATGCGGTTGTGTTTGGAAATTATTTGGGTTGATACTCGGTTGTGGGTTAAATTGGAAGTTACTTTGCAAGTTGGTATTTTGCAACGGCAGGTTATTGATTGGTGGGATGTGATTGTTGAACTGTGGGACATATTGCGGTTGTTGCTGTTGTGAAGGGAAAATTGTCTGTTGGAATGGGATGTTTGGTGGTGGACTGGTAATCGCTGCTGGCAATGGTGGGAAGCTTTGAAGAGGAGAATTCAGACCGAATCTTGTCTGATGCTCGTTGAAGCCAGGGTGTGGAGACTGTCTTCGTCGATCGAAGTCATTCTCTACCTGTAACAAGAAAGATGAATTTAAGAATACGAAAAACTTCTTTCTTTCTAGTACCTACTGGAAACACCAGGTAGTATTATAGGTACATTTACCAATTGAGGTTCAAGCTTTCGTAAGATTATGATTAATTAAGAAGTATAGTCATCGGTTTTTACAGTTTGGTAATTTAATGGCTCGTTATAAATTATTTGTGCAGCCGACCTCAGTCAAGAAACCCGTAAGTGGCCACTATTTTAATTTATTATTTGCAATTAAAGTTATTGTTAATATGTGCGTAACGATGTATTCATTAAACAA
Source organism: Nudaria mundana (assembly GCA_963556515.1). Lineage (NCBI taxonomy): Eukaryota > Metazoa > Arthropoda > Insecta > Lepidoptera > Erebidae > Nudaria > Nudaria mundana. The sequence continues at coordinate 2,620,587 of OY748291.1, read as the reverse complement.
GATGTTATGAAACATCAATGTCTATTTTGCACCACAAATAATGTCAAATTACTAACTTTCAATATCAACAGTTATCTCTACTAAACAAATTCCTTTAATTAATTATCAAATGATGACGCGAAATGATGAAGACGCGGCAATATTAGCTGTGATATTAGTCAAGGAGCTATGAACGAGCACAGGAATGCACTTTCTTGTCGTGCATGCACCACGGACAGGCCAATCTTAGTGATATCACATAGTATATATTTAGATGCGTGAATGCTTTCATGTGAGAAAATGTGGAAGCGTTTCTTGTGCCGGAATGGCGGAAGAAAAACTCTCAGCTGATGCACTGCATGCTGGTGAGGATGAATTGGGTTTTGGAGATGTCGTTAAACCATAACGTTACGAAAGAGTAAAGTTAGGAAGGCAGGTAGGTACAGTTAACTATACCTCGCGTAGTGTAGGATCAATATTGTGGATAGCTATTTCGCTCTTAACTGTTTTTTTTAAATTCACCGTTTACGAGAAAAATCCAAAAAACCGAAAAGGTTGTACTTTGACCTTTAATAACTTTTTAACACAGCCCCTACGCCCGGTTTCTGAAATGAGAATTTGAAGTTGAGCATCCACTGAGTACACCAAATGTCAAAATTAAGGAATAAATTTGACATTTTACGTACTCAACGGATATTTAACTTCAAATTCTCAGTTCAGAAACCTCCGTTTGTATGTTCATCTACATACCGCAAGGTATAACTGTACCAATTTAACAAAAAACAGGAATTACTTCCTCTGAATTTGCACTTTTTTCCAGACTAAGTATAATGCTATTAGTCAATCTGCCGGTAAATAATTTTTATTCTTATTATGTAAATAAGAATAACTATAGGTATGCAATGCATGCAATTGCAAATGTTGAACGGAGCAAATTTTCTTAAATTTTTTTATGCTCTATTTTCATGATTTCATAGATACGCACTCCCGGGTATGATATCGACCAGCATGCCAAATTTGGTCAAAATCGGTAGAGCCGTTTCGGAGGAGTTGGCACACAAACGATTTACACTTGTCGTCTAAGATTGAGCTACGCTTCGCTCCGCTCAATAATTCTTTACCAAAGCAGTTCTTAAATCATCATTAACATATTAGAAACGAATTTTGTGAATTCGGTGGACCTCCTATTGAGAACGGCGCAGTTTAATGTTAAATTGCGGGAGAAAATAATAACTTTTGTTATACAATAGGTAACCTACCGAATTATTACTGATTGCTTGGTAAATTTTGACTCACGTGCTTATAGATCTCTCCATATAAATGCCATCTATTCATCGATTGAGAATTTATGATACTTATACGTATCATCAATCAATAAAGAGGAAATATTTGATAGGCTCGTAAACAACTGGACGGATTTAAAAAAATCTATCACCTGTATAAAGCTACTTTGTTAGCGTGTAACAAAGACTATATAACATCAAGCTATGATCAATAGGAACAGATTAGCATTGTAAAGTTTGCAAAACTACGGTACGACGCGGATGAAGTCGCGAGCGTACAACACAAAATGACTTATGTATGTAATACGATAGCATATTATCTAGTAATTAAACCCATTAACGAATGTTTTCACTGAATTTAACGATCCGTAGATTTATGTGGTGTAAGAGAGCCGTTAGGTTATGATGGCGGTAGTTGCAACAATACATCAGCTTGAAGACATTTGAGTATTTAGGTACTATCGATAACTGCAGCTCATGTCGAATAGTGTTTAGACTCGTTTCTTACAGGCGGTGGGCGTGTATAGAATTCCCACAAAGGTCCACCCCTGCTCGGTAATCAACGGACCAGGCTCTTCTAAATATAAAAGTTCCTAATTAGCGGCAATATTACGCCTTCTATTACGTGAGACTAACAAAGATACCGAAAAGTGGGTGTAAAATATGAATCTGCCTACCCCTTAGGAGTAACATGTTCATATTTTTTCCCACGCACTGCTATTTTCTTCCCAGCAATATATTATGGTAATCCTTCTTGACATTAATCACTCTTGAATAATTATGGTAGTACAACACATGCAAATTACTTTTGACGAGTTACAACGATCGTAAATGTAAATATGTTTTACCATTTACAATCCTACGAACGAAGTAGAGCTATTTAACAATTAGGTATACTAGTTATCCCAACGAACTTTGTATCGCCTCAAATAAAAAAAAATAAAAAAAACAAAAAAATAAAAATAATATTTCATGCAAATGTATGTAAATTGAAAAACGCGACGGACGGACAGACAGACAGACAGACAGACAAATTGTCGTATTAAATATATAGATCATATATTATTATAATAAAATAGTGGTCCCGGCGAACTTCGTACCCCCTGAAATTTTGCTTATGAACCTTCCCTGAACCTCCACGAATATTTTAAGACCCAAATTAGCCAAATCGGTCCAGCCGTTCACGCGTGATGTCGTGACCAAGGGAAATAGGGATTCATTTTTATATATAGAGATTAGGTAACCTACTTTTATAGATCACTATCGGACGCTATTAAAAAACCACCTATTTAAAAAAAGAAGTCTAATGATAAGAAAAATTCAATTAAAATATTTTTTTGCTTTAAAAACCAAGAAACCTTATAAATGGGTGCGCCAAAGTTCACCAAAATTTTCAACTCCGATAATTGGAAATCCGAAAATGTTCTTCCTAACATTTTTCATCCTAACAATCACAATTCCTAACTACTCTGTCTCTAACCATAATTTCGAAGTATTCAACTTCATAATGTCAGTAGCAATAAACAACTAAGTATTATACTTTTATTTGTTTTCCTATATTTTGCAATATAACCATCTTTTACACTATTATTCAAAGTCATATCTTTTTTGTTTAGATTTCTTTGGTTTAGGTTAGGTTAGAACTGTGACCACAACGCCTGTGCCAGATCCGAATTGGTCCTAATTATGTTTAGGGATAAAAGCGTTATGATAAAAAACAGTAGGAGTTTAAGTATATTTACATTAATGACATTATTAATTATAATTTTCGGAAACATGAGTATTATGAACATCGCCGGTAGCACTACAAATAGTATGAATGAAAACTTTAGATTGAAAAATTTTAGAAAGAGTGATCATTCGGATTTCAAATCATTAGGAAGAACAATTTCGGGTAATGAACTTTAGGTGAGCCAATATGGACCCCTTATAAATGGGTACACTACATAAACACGAATAACTTTATTCCGTCAATCACAAATACGAATTTCAAAATACCGATTTTCATAATTCCGACTGGTTCAAAATTCCGAATATAACAACTCCGATTGATCATTATTCCTATTATTATAATTCCTATATTTTAATATTCCTATCGTTTATAACGTTCATAACCAAGACAAACCAAACTTCGTCGTCACTAACTACAGTGTTCGGAGAGCCACTACGGCATACCACACTGATAGTATCAGCAAGCGGGCGTTCGGTGAGGTGGCGAATACATTTGCTGATCACAGGATTCCACGACGTAGATGGGAAAATATCCATCTTCCCGGTTAAAGTTGGGATACTTTTTTATTTCGACGGCTTCCCGCACTATACTGGAGTAATAGTGTCCGTCAGTGGATAGGACTTGTGGCTTGTGGAGTTCAATCCAGTGGTTGGGACCCGATTCCAACAAATGCTCGGCAATCGCAGAGTAATAAAGAGGTATTTATCTCAATAATCGCGTAAAAGACCCGTTAGTCTTAAGTTAGTAATTACTACTCTCAAAATACCGAGCTTCAATAGATCGAATAACAAAAAGTCCGACTTAATGATATTTCGAAACATGAACAATACGAATTTTGATTATTAAAATACCTAAATAGCAAGACTCATAAACACATACTTGCTCATCATAGAGAAGTAGGCATAATATTATATGCTAATATTGTATGTATGGAGGTAGAATTAAAATGTTTCCCAATTTTTTTATATAATACAGATCAATTCCGGCGCTTCGCCGGCCGCTGCTGCGGCACGCTTGCTTCGCTCGCTCGGCTCGCGCTCTGTCGTGGTCACAGTTCTAACCTAACCCAACCCACTTCTACCCATTCCAGATACCCAGACCAGACTGCGTGAAGTTGGTTCTGCAGCGATTTCTTTCTGTCACTAAATTATGTAGAACAAACCTTTTGACTTTTAGTTTATTCGAAGAATTGAAAATTGGAATGTCGTGTTTCGGACCGAGAACCCTTCGAGCATTTGACTCTTCGAACGTATGAAAATCGGAAAACTAACAAATCGCATTAATGACTTTCGGTAAAATAAGTTTCGTGATTTTTAATAATAGACATTACAATTCTTAGGTACTTATTATAAAATTCGAACTTTTGAAAATCAGAACATTGAAATTCGGAATAAAGATTTTCGGAGTATTTGGGTGTTCCCCTTATAAATAGGTGCTTACTTACCTACCTACGTATACTTTAATTTTGGTTATTTCTTCCAAAAAGTGCATTCAATGAAGATTGATTCTCTCAGACTGACACGGGTGGAGTGGGATACATTTACTTATTTGTATTCTAGGTTAAAATATTTTTTTTACAAACAAATATATATTGATAACTTTCCGACATTAAACTTTCGCTTGATTAAAATTACTTGAAGGTTTAACACGAGACAGACTTAGAATAAGTACTTGTGAATGACAATGGTGTATGGTTTCCACAAAACGAAGAAAGTTTACTTTCTGTCGTCTGTCTTTGTAATGCGAAGCGTGTCATATGTCAACACATTTTCTAGCTTGTTCTAAAGTGCTAGAATTTATATAGGTAATAAGTATAGTTAAAAAGGTGTAAGCGGAGCTTTGCATTTGTGTGAGTGCAGTGTACGGGAACGTACCTATATGAGACCTATTTTACACACACATGTGTTGTACACACAGCTACAAAAAGAATTTTTACTCTACTTTTCGTGGTCACTCACACAAATGTAAAGCTCCGCTTATCCCTCGCGAACTACGAGTATACTTAGTTTAAAACATAACATATCTAAGCTACGTAACTATAGCTTGTAGTTTCAGAAAGGTGTGACTTTTGAGGTACTTACCTACAAAAAAGTATATTTCTTCCTAATTGGAATAATTAATCTCAGATACTGTAGATAGCGATGGATCTTCCATTCTACATACATACTTACCACATCTCTCATTCGAGCATTTTAAAGTTGATCTACTCATAATTAAACTCTAATGGTTCTTTAATAAACAAAATGATAGATAGTGTAAAGGCGTGTGCACAATACCTATATTAAATGTATTACAACGAGATTACTTGTATATAGCGGTCATTGCCCAACAATTATAATGAGTAATTTTAATTTGTAACATTTACCTGGTGATTCACTTTAATTAATTTGTGAAATGTTCATATAAACGTGCAAGTTACTCGCAGCTAATACGATATTATTCTAATTCAACAGAACCTACTCAATTTTGCGTTTAAAGTTTCAAGTCTAGAATTCTAATCAACATATCGTGATGTTGGTTATAAAATGTTATCGTAAGTATGGTTATGGGAAAACCTGATGCCAAAGTGGTTCAGCCTCCTCGTGCATGGAAGTTTTCTGTTTCATTGCTTCGGTGAGCGGTGTCGGTAATTTGACGCCGGGATCTCGGGTATACGGGACGAACCTATAGCCGTTTCCGGACCCAAAGTGCCCTTAACGTCCATTGCTTTGCGTCCCGGATACTCCCTCGAAAGGATAGCCCAGGGCGTCGGCGGATAGGACAAATAAACAAACCAAGTTTAAACTTGTCTACATTATGATAAGATTTATATAATTGCTTGTGATGAAATGTCGGTGACCTCACACAATAGTGAGGCGAAACGAAACAGAAAGCTCGCCAGAACTTGTTTGCCACAGTGAAAGTACAATTCTTCGTGAGATACTGGTTGTTAATCAGTCTTGTTTTAATGTTAAATTGTCAGAATTAAGTATGCGGGAAACTTCATAATGTTAAATATATTTTATTATGAGATTTTTTTTTAAATTAAGTAACAACAGTGTCACTTTCTGATTATCATCAATTTTATCAGCTTCTGACTTATTTTTGAACTACGATTTATCTGGGGCCGAGATTGCCTTTTGAGAATTTGCCATTCTGAAAAGTTAATGCGAATAAAGGTAGTAAACTGTGGTACGGCCACCTACAGAATAATAACTAGGAGCTGCGATCGCTGCGATTACTGCGCTACAGCATGCAATTGAGCGAAGCGACTATTGTCATATTTTTGGTCAATAACTTTTTTTGGCCAATAACTTTTTTTGAGGGTCCTAAATCAAAATTCGGCCTCGAACAAAACCTGTTCCTGAGAATGCTTGATTTTTGAGTGAAAAAATCATGAAAATCGGTTGTTGACATATTTATGGCCAATAACCGATTTTAAAAAAATCATGAAAATCGGTTGTTGACACATTTATGGTCAATAACTTTTTTTAAGGGTCCTAAATCAAAATTCGGCAAAACCTGCTCCTGAGAATGCTTGATTTTTGAGTGAAAAAATCATGAAAATCGGTTGGGTAGTTGTCGAGAAACAATTTCACATCGAGTTTTTTGAGCGTACTCAATAAAATATAATAAATATTTTTGAACATTCTCACACAACGTCATCTAACCCAAACTAAGCTATAAGTTTTTGCTACCCAAACAAATGATAAACATACACACATATTTCTAAAAATACATACATAATATACATAGGAAACACCTAAACTCCAAAACAAACATTTGTGAATCACACAAATATTTAATTTTGACCCGGATGCACTACCGACCACGCCAACAAAGCATTCAGAATGTAATGGTCGCACTGGAAACTGATTGGAGAGGTCTATGTTCAGTAGGTACAGTAGTGGACTGTGTTAAGCTGAAATGATGAATATCATGAGGAACAGGAAAAGAGGATTTTATATTAAGCTGCTTCGGTTGTGTGGTCGGTAGTGCATCGGCTTTCGACTCCGGAGTCTCGGGTTCGATTCCCGGATCGAATCAGATATTTGTGTGATCCACAAATGTTTGTTTCGGAGTTTGGGTGTTTTCTATGTAGATTATGTATGTATTTAGAAATATATAAGTATGTTTATCAGTTGTCTAGATCCCATTGCACAAGCTTATAGCTTAGTTTGGGCTAGATGACGTTGTGTGAGAATGTCGAAAAATATTTATAAAAAAAAAATATTTATTTATATACATACCGCTAATTTCTTCTATTCACATTATAAAGTTTGGTTCTTTCTTCGGAGATAAAAACTTTTTAAACAATTCTTTTTGTTTAAACGTAGCCTCTCCTACGTCAAATTCCGGGCGTCTCTGGAATGCAACATAAGGTACTCGTATTTCCAGTGGCGCCCGGCTGTTTAACCAATCCTAATGTAATTTCGTGTGGAAATAGATTGAGACCCTAATGAGATATTGTGCTTATTATTATTCCGATGAAAGGTTATGAAAGGTATCAGAGACCTGAAATACTGTTAGCGGTTTATAACATTACCGATATGCAAACAATTTATCGGCGTATCGAGTTTTGTGCCTGTTTTGAAAGGTGGTTAGCAAAAGTTATAGAAGCTAATTCAAATATGTATGAATACTTACTGCAATGCTATATAAGGAAACGTAATTACAATTTAAAAATTGCGTAAATCGCTACATGTTGTAGGAATCTCTTAAGATGGTATCTGTGGCTAGATTCCGCATACTTGCGCCAAATAAAATATTGATTAATGGTATCTACAACACTTAGGTAATACCTTTAGACATAAATAAATAAATAAGTTAAGACAATTCACACAACGCCATCTAGTCTCAAACTAAGCAGAGCTTGTGATATGAGTACTAGATAAACTGATATAAATACTTATATACATTTTTTTTGTAAATACATATATACATAGGAAACATCTGGACTTCGTTACAAACGTATATGTCACACAAAGTTTGTCCCGACCGGGAATAAACCCGACTACGCCACCGAAGCAGTCAGACATAGAAGCAGGGTGTCTGACCATGCACGCCTTTACTGAATGACGCGGGATAAAACCCGACCCCAAAGATGTGGGATAACACTCGACCCAACCCCTCAAAGAGTACGCATAGGTGGTGGCTAAATTCCCGCTGGCTGGTTATCTTTACGAGAGAGCCCTGGGACCGGGACGTCCGGCCAGACATTGAGGCGAACATTAAAAAAAAATATTAGCTCGCGTTGTCGTCGTTCGCGTGTAATTTAATCAATTAATCATAGCGTAGGTATACCTAATTATCTCAAGTATTTCGAAAAATGTAGTATAATTATTGTTTAGCAATTCCAATAGATATTAGAATTTATACGAATTCAACCACAGTTTCACAGACAGTTTGTTGAGTAACTTAATATTTCGCAAGCGTGAAAGTGCTGTAACAAACCGGATACAGTTTCCGTGACAATAGTAAGGCAATATCCTCGACTGCAGCCACCTAGAAATAGCCTTACTAAACTGACAAGTATATTTCTACAGCGAGAGAAGCCGAGGCAATAAATTAGTTTTGATTAAACAGTCACATATTAGCTGTCAAGCTTGTCACACGGCACGCTGCGCCCGCGCAGCCGTTATAGAGAAAGTAGCCACTAGATACACGCGAGACTCACACTTGACTATAATTACCGTTTCATTATTTATTTTATTAATCACGATAATACACAGAAAGCGTGTAAATCTTATTTAACATTTGTATTGTCATAGATAATTTATTTGCCATTTTATGTAAGTAAGAAGTTATGAACCTAATCCGCACAGTTGCAGTTGGTGCT
>OY748291.1:2439502-2611575 GCA_963556515.1 Nudaria mundana | reverse complement strand
GCATAAAGGCAACTTCTTTCAGGCACTGAAAAACAAGCGAGGATAACATAGGAGCAGTGTACAATGTAAAAATTAAAATAAGGATAAGAAGTAACTGGCTTGTGTAACAGTCTAGAATATAAATAAATAGAGTCAAATCTAATTCATACAGGGCACCTCTGCTTTTTACCACTCATAAAAGTATATCTACTAAGTACATTTACCAGTACAGAGACCCGACCCATTCTACGAAATGAGGTTGTACGGCTAATTCCCTGGCTATTCCTGATAGGTAGATAGGTGTAGGTTGTGTAGATTAACGGTATATCGACACAGCGTCTGTGTACGTAGGTACATTGAGTACCTTTTGAGGTGTAATTATTTGGCAGACACGATAATTAAATGTTCCCGATGAACTTCTTTCCTGTGCCCCTGTGCTTTATATTCTGACGTCTAAAAAAGGAGGAGGTTCAATTCGACTATTCGATTTATATGTTTTTATGTTTGTTACCTCATATCTATGAACTGGGTAAACCGATTTTGATTTTCTTTTTATTTAAAGCTACAAGTGGTCCCATTTTATGGTACTTTGATCTTTCTGATTTGTATTTTCTGTATTTTTTCGGTTTTAATCTGTTATGTGTAAATAAATAAATTTCGGTAATTTGAAGTCGTCGATTTTTGTGAAAAATTTTAAAGTGTTTTTTAACAAATGAAATCGGATATTCATTCATTCAAGATATTTACGTGATCTGGAACTGAATTCTTGACACAATTTCCGTCTATTGTAGGTGACAGTAGCTATTACAATATATCTAATCCACCTACAATTTGATTCGTTTCTTAATTATGACCTAAGAGACATCGATAGGTCGTTATATAATTTATTAAACATCAAAATAGCAACGTTTCAATAATAGGTTAGTATCAATCATCATTAAAAACGAGCCCCATAGAAACTTTGTACACTTTTATTGTCTAGTAATTGACTTTCGAACTATTACATAGTTGGAGAAGTGTTTTATTTAATTAAGTATAATTATCACACACACACACACACACAATCACGTCTTTATCCCCGAAGGGATAGACAGATGCGGTCATAATGTCCACATTTCACTAGTCACTATAGGCACAGAATAGGGAATAGTACTTACATACAGAACTTGCACTCCGACGTTAATTAAAGCACATTCTTTTGTTTACAGAGAACGTAATTCGAACGTTAGGGTTTTCAGGAAAGTACCAGCATAGTTTGACCAATAATTATGACGTTAATGCCTCAATATCAACTCTATGGTCAATGCCGTATCACAAACAAGAGAAAATCCTTACTGACTTACCAACTTCAAATACGGTCGTCTTAATAGGGGGCGATTTTATTGCCAATCTGGGTACTTTGAGTACGTTTGCCTGAGCCTAGTCCGTATGTAGGTAAACTCTTTTTCTTTTTTATGTCCGCGGCCGCCCGTAGGTTCATTGCCGAGCGCCTCTGGTTAGCACTAGAAAGAATTTCCAGTGACACCCGGCGATTTCCAGTGGCGCCTGGTGCCTTGGACCCTGGAGATATTGTTAGGAAGCAATTTAGTTCTATCACTAAAAATTATATATAGAATTCGCTAAAGCGACTCACTACCTACATTGTAAATATTAATAATTGTCCTAAATTATTCTATATTTTATTCGAAAGTGTTGTGCATATTATAAGTTAAGTCTCACAGTGTATAAAGTGCAACTATTGCAATAAGTGTACACACAAGTTCAATTTTTGTTTAAATGTTAAAGTAGGATTGTAAAACATTAAATAAACATGTAAGAAACTTTAATAGGCCCTGTGCCTCTAAGTGTTTACTGGAAAGAGCTGCCTACCTGTAAATCGGTATTGTTGTTTACATGTGAATAAAGATATTTATAAAAAAAAGCTCTATCACTGGAGTGTTGAAACATAAAATTACTAAAACGCGAACCGCAGTGACGGGTTGGATTACGTTGTGCAAATAATTTGGGGAATTGCTTACTAGACTAAATCCTAATCCACGCAGACGGAACCCCATTAACTAGTTTGATATAAATTAGATCACGGGTACTTACCTATAATTAAACAATTATCTGACTTCTGAGTACCTAATAAAAGTCACTATATGTAATTTATATTGACTTGTCATGACTAAACATAAGGAATTTTAAATTTTGTTAGACGGCGCGCTATGTATTAATATTGTTCAATCTATGGTTTGAGGTGTGAATTTTGTTCCACATACAAAAAAAAAACAAAACGAATATAATTAAAAGGAAAGAGATTTGAATTAGGTAATTGAAACATATATACTTTTCCACAGTTATAATTTTATTTCCATTGACCGGTTTCACCTCTCGGCTTCATCAGAGATTTATACAAAATATAGTTTTAATTCACATAAAAATATCGTACTACCAACCGGTCAGTGGAAATAAAATTATAACATTGGAAAAGTATAATGTGTTTTTGTGCAATATGTGTAACAGATTCCACCAAGTACCTACCGGTAGTATTATATGGGACCTTAGATCAAAAATGTCTTTAGATCGATGCGTAGGACCAACAACGTGATTTTCGTGATTTTGAGTTTGTGTGACGTGTCCGTAGTACGTAAAGAAAGAAACTATTCATTTGTAAGTGTAACCCATCATCACTTATAGTTACAGCCGTGACAAAACTTACATCACAGAATTCTCATAAGCGGAAATGGAGAAAGGTTCTTGTCCCACTTATTGGAAGGTATCTCGCAGTACTAGTCGCAAGATTACGTTAACATCTTTACAATACGTGACTCATTATAGCTATAAGCTAATAATCTATAAGTGGTTTGAATTGTGGTTATTTCGTGGTCACTCGTGGTGATTGACAATAGTTTGGAAATAATTAATTCAGTGATTTCTTAAGACATTAAGACTCATCCGTGCCTCAGAGAGCACGTTAAGCCGTTCGGTACCGGTTGTCATACGAACATAAATGGCAGTCTTACGGGTAGTTGTTGCCCTAAAAAAATCCGACTGGTCTAACTACAGAACTTCGATATATCGCTCATCGGATGTAGAGGTCAGATGGCAGTAGCTTCACGAAAAGTAGTTAGATATACTTACTACATATTTATTAATCTATAGATCAGTCAGTGTCGGAATTATGTACCTAACTAGTTCAAAAAATAATTTAAAAGTACAGTTAGCGAGGAGTAAGCTGAGCTTTAAATTTGTGTGAGTGTACGTGAACGTTATAATGTGACTGACTGAGGGGGACAGCTGCCAGACCCCCTCCCTGGCCGTACCTTGCTACGCCCATGAGTGTGGTACATATCCTCGTTTATTGATAAAATCAATATTTTAACATGTAAGGAGAGCGCATGCGTGAAATACAAACGAAAAAAGTGGTGGACTTGTCAAGAACACTCTGCGGAGTTCGTACGTTTATTATAACAAGTCGTATGAAACATACTCTACACTGGTTCTAAAAAGTGTCAGTGTGCATTAAATAAACATCTAATTAAACATTTTAAGGCAGTGCTAACTCTTGGTCGAATACCTACATAAACCCACAGAAAGGCTTCGACATTAATAACCAGAATATTTCGTAAATGCTAGAAGACTATCGTCGAATAGAGGCATGTATAAAACAACTCGTTGCAAGACTATACATAACAGAACGGGCTAGCTGAGAAGATTCGGTTGAAATTCACGGGATGCCATACGACAGGTGGGAGAATCTCACTGATGTTTAATTGTATTTTACAAACGTCGTATCTCGTATAAAATCAAAGCATATCTTGTCTATAAGGCGAAGCCGTAATCGATACCCACGGCCGATCCGCGTGAAATTTCCAAGTAAAAGAGTTCGTGATCGCTTTATAACGTTAACCCGTAATCACATCATGGCACATCCTCACACCGCATTGGCATCATATAACCTTCGATTTGGTGGCGTCCAACTGAGACTCTTTGAATCTCAAGAATATTCATCGTAGGCGAGCAAGGAGAGCAGCAAGAATTTATACATGTCGTGTTCTCTCCATATTACCACTTCCACCAGTGCTTATTGTACAGAGTCTCTACTGCCAGAAAGAAGACAGAAAACTGCGGGCAATTGACTAAAATAAAGTGCTCCGGATTACCTGAACCGAATAAGTGCCGGCTTCTAATATTTACTATTGAGTGTTTATTTCCGATATTTTTATTATGTGATATTGTTTATTTTAAAATGTATAGATTAGATTGAAGTCTAAATGCATATTTTATATTTAAATCCGGCAAAAAAATTAAATCTTATTTTCAAAAAAATACTGTACTCGAGAAAAGATGACTGTTTTCTAATAAAATAAAGAAATATGTTTATTTTTACATAATGTAACTGTAGTTGTTTAGTTGATATTTGTATTCAAGAAAACACAATTTGTACCTTGGTTGGATTAACTTTATATCAAATAATTGCCTGTTTTTGTCTAGAATTTCAGTAGAAATTTGTAGCGTTTTGGTACCTACACAAAGTTTAAATAGACACGTAACATCGTGTCTATTTAAACTTTGTGTAGGTACTTGTATAGCGCAGGTATAATACATTTATGTTTGAACTGTTTACTGTAAGTAGGTATATCTTGTTATTCATAATGAGTTTTCAGAGGTTTAAAATACCGTTAAAATGTGTCTTGTGTTATCATCAGAGGTTTAAACAGATACCGATTGTCATAAAAGAAAGGGTCATCAATCTGTACTCTTGTACACCTGACAGATACAGAAGATTCTCTTGAGTTCTTCTAGATCTAAACATGGCATTTTTGACTGGTTTTTAACTAGTAATTTTTAATAATAGCGTTAGAATTTGATGTCTCTAAGTTGGACGCCACCAAATCGTAGGTTATGTGATGCTAATGCGTTTTGAGGATGTGGCATGATGTGATTACGGGTTAACGTTATAAAGCGATCACGAACACTTTTATTTGGAAATTTTACTCGGACCGGCCGTGGGTATCGATTACGGCTTCGCCTTATAGACAAGATATGCTTTGATTTTATACGAGATACGACGTTTGTAAAATACAATAAAACATCAGTGAGATTCTCCCACCTGTCGTAAAGCATCCCATGAATTTCAACCGAATCTTTTCAGCTAGCCCGTTCTGTTATATATAGTCTTGCAACGAGTTGTTTTATACATGCCTCTTTTCGACAATAGTCTTCTAGCATTTGCGAAATGTTCTGGTTATTAATGTAGAAGTCTTAGCGTGGATTTGTGTCGGTATTCGACCAAGAGATAGCACTGCCTTAAAATGTTTAATTAGGTGTTTATTTTATGCCCACTGACACCTTTTAGAACCAGTGTAGAGTATGTTTCATACGACTTGTGTTATAATAAACGCACGAACTCCTTAAAATGTTCTTGACAAGTCTACTATTGTTTTCATTTGTATTTCTCGAAGCCCCCTTCCTTACAATGTTAAAATATTGATTTTATCAATAAACAAGGATACCACGTTATAGTAGTTTATAAAACTGCAGTATTAGAAAACGAGTTGATTTTAAAGAAACGAGGGAGGTTTCTTTATACTCGTAGTATCATACGAGTGTTCTAATGCCCAGTTATGTATAGTTTTATACACTACTTTGTCTAATTTCATACGTTTAGGCTATTTTAAAACACCAGTGTTGCTCAAGTCGTGGGTCGGATACGGTGGCTGGGACTGAGGTGGCCCTGCACAAGTCCGAGGTTCTTTGTTTTCACGGAACTCGGAACGGTCCACCTGAAGGTTCCAGATTAACTGTAGGAGGCGTTAGCATCGGCATCAAGCCCTCGATGAACTACCTAGGGATCGTACTTGTTAACCGATGGAACTTCGGACCACATTTCAGAAGTTTGGTAAGTGACGGTGGCATCAGTCGCGCTCTCGCGACTCATGCCCAACCTAAAGAGACTCAACGCCTTATGCAGGAGACTGTACCTGGGGATCGTGCTGAGTATGGCTCTATTCGGGGCTCCGGTATGGGCGGAAGAATTGACGGTCAAAAGGAACGCGGGATAAAATCATAAAACGCAACCCCAACGACGCGGGATTTTAATTCCGACCAACCCCCCGAAGAGGCCACACAGGTGGCCAAAGTCCGCCGGGCGCCACTGGAAATGCCTTCTGACGTGTGCCAGAGGCGCCCGCAGCAATGAACATGGGAGCGGCCGAGCTCGCGGAATAAAAACAAAAAAAAAGAACACCAGTCTGACAAAACGAACGTACGTACCTATGGCACCCAATTGCTTATAAATAAACCGAAGTAAATGAAAATATATAAGTAGGTAGTAGAAAATTTTGAACAACTAATGTAGCCGCATTCGGATGGTCAGGCGCGGGCGGTGCAAAATTTTATTCACTGGCGCCACTACTTAATAAATTCTAACTTTAACCTTGAATAACTTTTTTAGCACAAGTCGGATCGATGGGAACTTTTGATATTTGATTTATAATGGTGTGCTTAAGACCTGCACCAATTTGCAGCTCTATACGAATTAATGCAAAGTTACAATTTTGTTCCCAATATTTTAACTGGGTTACTCTGTTAGCTACCTGATTTGAGATTTTTGTTTAGAAATAGTTGTAGGACTCGGTAAAATAAAGTTACTTACGACAAATGTGCTTGCTGTTACTCAACAAGTTTCAATGTTCTAGGGCCCACTACCTAATTGTGATGCGACTTACTTACTGCTGCATAGGTACGCTAGTACTGTTCCCTATTCTGTGGCATAGGTTAATGGACAAAAGCTTGGATATTATATAAAATTTATATTTATAATAGGTAATTCGAAATTAAAAAGAACTTGACGGACAGACAGATCCCAATATCCCCGATGGGGTAGACAGAGATGCATTTTACACCCACATTTTAGAAATAATTATAAAGTACATAATATAATACATCGTAAACAAGAGTTTGCCCGGGATTTTGTCTGTAGGTATTTTTATTCAACATGCTTATAAATTTATACACGACGATTTATGATTTATACTCTGATGCTTTGACGAATTGCCCAAACATGCACAATAATGCACTCGAAGAAACCACCCGATCAAATCGCGAATCACTCGTTTTTGGGGACAATTTTCTTTTTATTATATAACTAGAGAAGGCTCTTCACCCGCTTGTAAAATTGTGTACTCATACTTTACTCGAGTATCACTCTATCTAATAAAACAAACCGCAACAAACCCCGTCGCGTTGTTTCTAAGATCTAAAATATAAAAAATAAATAAAATAACGTTTATTATCTTTGAAATTTTCAGAAAATTATTTAGATTCGTCAGAAGTTGGTGTGACTCTACCGAGGGTTCCAAAATGCAACGAGACTGAGAAGAGCCCTCAAGAAACTCAGCTCGGCTTTTTTCAGAATATTTCATCTTAAATCTAATACAGAGTTATTTAGAAAGGAGCAATTCGTTACGTTGTTACAACCAGGCCGCCTTGTCATCTAAGAAATCATTAATACTATAATAAGCTTTATGGCACAATTTACTTTTTATTAGTTTTTTAAATTTATTGACAGATAAATTTGCTATTTCGGTTGGCAATGTATTGTACATTCGAATAAAGTTCCCCGCAAAAGAATTACTCACTTTATGAAGCCTAAATTTAGGAACAGCCAGTTTATACTTATTTCTTAAGTTTAGATTATGATTATCACTATTTTTCACAAATTTACTTTTGTTCTTGTGGGTATACAATAAAATTTCATAAATATACTGTGAATACACTGTAAGGATGTTAATATGCTTAAACTTATCTCTTAATGACTCCCGAGACCCCATTCCATAGATAGTCCGGATAGCCCTCTTCTGCAACACAAAGATGCATTCAATATCGGCAGCGTTACCCCACAGTAGTATGCCATATGTCATGATACTGTGGAAGTAGCTGAAGTAGACAAGACGCGCCGTTTTAATGTCTGTAAGTTGTCGGATCTTTTTGACAGCATAGGCTGCTGAACTAAGCCTGGCCGAAATTTTCCCGATATGAGGCCCCCATTGCAATTTGGAGTCTAACGTTATGCCCAGAAAGACAGTGTCATCGACCAATTCTATTATATCATCCCTAACCTTAACACTGGTTTTAACAAGTCTTACATTAGGTAAGGTGAATCTTACACATTTAGTTTTATTTTCATTTAATAATAAATTATTAGCACAAAACCAGTGGACTATCCTAGAGAGGGCAATGTTTACATCGTCAAGTTCGCGCTGTCCACGTTTAACTTTAAATATTAAAGAAGTGTCATCAGCAAACAAAACTACCTCGTGGTCGTCTCTTATGAGGTGAGGGAGATCATTAATATATACTAGAAAAAGAAAAGGTCCTAAAATTGAACCATGCGGTACCCCCATTGCTACAGGAGAACCAGGTGACTGTTTACCATTGATCACTACTTTCTGGACCCTATCACTTAAGTAAGAATTGACGAAATTCAAGGCCGTCCCCCGGATTCCGTAATGATCAAGTTTCTTAATTAAAGTCTGGTGCTGAACGCAATCGAAGGCCTTAGATAAGTCGCAGAATACACCATAAGCATCATATGACTCATCCCAGGCCCTGTATATACACTCTAATAATTTAATTCCGGCATCAGTGGTGGACCGACCACGAGTGAAACCGAATTGTTTTGTATGTAATAGTTTATTAACGTTAAAGTGATTTTGCATTTGATTAAGCATAATTTTTTCAAAAATTTTACTAAATGTAGGTAGTACAGAAATGGGACGGAAATTGGACGGATCTGAAGTACTACCCGATTTAAACAGTGGAATTAATTTACTAGATTTCATTAAATCAGGGAACACACCACTATCAACACAATTATTAAATATTAATACTAGTTCAGGAGCAACCATTTCAATAAAAGAATTTACTAAATACACAGAGATGCCCCAGAGGTCAGCTGTTTTCTTGATATTTAAAGATTTAAAAGTTTTTAAGATAGTGTTTATGTTAACTTTACTGAATTTAAATATAACGTTACAACAAGGAACGTTTGCTTTTAACAAAGATTCTGCAATGGGGGTTGAAGAGCCTAGGGTTTTTGTCAAATCTACAGGAATTCGGGAGAAAAAATTTTCAAATTCGTTAGCGACCTCGAAGTCTGATGTAGTTATTTTACCATTTATATTAAGTTTAAAATGATTATCATTTAATTTTTGTTGACCTCTTTCCGCGTTTATAATTTTCCAAGTAGATTTAACTTTGTCTGCACTATTGAGAATTTTATCACTTATATATTTTGATTTAGCTGCTAAACAATCTGCTTTAAACTTTTTTGAATAAGTTTTAACATAATCTAGAAATTCAACTGATCTATTAAGCTGTCTTTCTGAGTATAGTTCATAAAGTTTTTGTCTACTTTTGTGTATACCCTCAGTGGCCCATTCACTGAAAGTAGGACTATCACTAATCATGACCTCCTTAGACTTGAATATGGAGTTGAACTCGTTGTAAAAAGAATCAAAAAATAATTTATACATTACATTTGGATCTAAGCCAGTGTCTAAGAATGGAATTTTATTGCAAAGTCCAACCCTCATTCGTTCCAAGCGGTCACCAGTTATTGGTCTACATAATTTTTTACGTTTTATAACTTTTTCTTTAGTGATTTTAAAAGATGCTATTTGCCCACAATGGTCTGAATCTAGCTTTTTTATAATACTTTTACTTTCTGGCAACATATTGCTGTATATATTATCCAGGCAAGTGGCTATTGTATTACAATATCTAGTAGGTACATAATTACATACTGCAGGCAGCGAGTTTTTTTTTCTGGGGATTATTATCGGCTAGCGGAAGCCAGTGGTTACGGCCGCTTGACAAAATAATTCTCAAAACCTTCCTTGAGAACCACTCTAAAATATTGGTGAAAATCGCATCAAAATCCGTATCGTTGTTTGAAAAATCTTAGCATACATACTGATGAAAGCATACATTGTGTGAGACACGTATCGTGCTCATCTGGTATAATAAATAATCCACATTAGCGCGTATAAAATAGAATATTTCTTAATTATAGTCCGCTTTCTGATGCACCACTGAAGACGATACGGTTTTTGTCGATGCTAATTATGATTGCAGTAGTCTGTGGTTACCTACTTGATTTGTCCGCAAGATTATTAGTTGAATAAGTCGATCGCCTAATAAGTGTCTCAGTCAGTTCGGAATAAAGACGTGATTTGTGTCTGACTGTCTAAAGTCAATATTACCATTACTCTTAGGGCGGGTTAATTGTATAAAAATCATTTCTGAAAGTTGTATTTTTTTTTCATGAAAAATACATTATATTGTATTGTAGCCTATATCCCCGACGGGGTAGGTGTAATTCAACTGTATGATTTTTTTAAATGTTAGTTACCTCGTAAATTTAGACTGGGAGATTTTTTTTTTTAATTCTTGATAGGTCTCATTCCTACAATTATTAAGTCTCATTTCGACAATTTAAAGTCGGTCTTTTTGCTAAAATTATTTGATTTTTTTTAAGTAAGTACTGTCTACATTAAATTTTTGATAAATTTATTAAATGTCACAATAAATGTGACAGACACAGGTCAGGTTTTTTTTATATTATTAGAGGGTTAGGAAAAATAACTGTAATAATATTGGGAAAACCTTTGCCCCGGAGTGGATTAGCATTGGTTAATTAAAAAAAATAATAAATAATGGGATATATTTTGTGATTATTTCACTTTCAACTATCTCTGAATAAATGAATACTAATACGAACCGGATACATACAGCTTTCAATGTTCTTATTTTTTCAGTAAGTTTTTTAAATTACATAATTAAATTTTTTTGCATAAAAATAGGTAAGTACTTACTCTAGGTCCGGTAATGGCGCAGACAGCATGCGCCAATAACAATAACTGACAAAAGCTCCTCATACTGCTCTCAATAACCAGAGCGGCTGAGTATCATCACACAACACACCACAATCCTGTCTTACAGTTTCCTTGGTCACGGTAAAAATAAAAAATAAACACTACACGTCACAATAAATTTGTAAAAAAAGGAATTAAAAATTATAATTGGCGGCAAAAGTGAAATTTAAACTTTTCGTCACTAGTCTATGGTCGTCGCGGTTCTCTCGCAGTGGCTGCGGTTGTTGACACGGTAATAGCGCGGGCGGCTTGCACCTGTCAGTTTTACCATCCCCTACTCCTCATGCCTCTACTCGTTTCGAAAGGATTCATCGCGGATGAGAATTAAGACTGACATCTTCATAATTCTCTTCGTATATTGATATATGTAAACTTATTTGGTTTCATATGTTGATAAAGTGCATTGAATAATGTTTTTAAAACACGTAAAGTAGAATAAAATTACTTAAATAATAGTTATAGTGGTTTGTTTAGGATGTGACGTGTAATATATGTATATGTATAATAGCATTATATAGTAGGTGTATTTACGCTGTATCCCTTCCGACTGTATTTTAATTTTTCGGTCATATAGAAACGCCTATGAACATCTAGACTTGCAAATTACACAATTTAACTAAACTAATTAAAGTCAGTGTGAAATTTCGCAATCATTATGAACGAACACTCTAGTTACCTACTCGTCTTTTTTAATCTTATTTTTCTAGGTTTGTTGATATCTTTTATTTTGCGTAACTTAATTTCTCTAATGTAGTTTTTATTTTATTATGATATCATATTAAATACATTAGGAAAGAAAGATCAGAGATAGTAGTTAGTAGAAGTATTTAATCTTTTTTTTGTAGGAAGCAATGTCATACGAATTTAGAAACAATGTTAAGGAAAAAAAATATAACACTTTTAAAATATGGCAACCAGGTTATTTCGCCACGTTTATCTTTCCTGTTAAAATCTATTAATCGGGTTAGAATATCAATGTTGAAACATCTTTGTCTGTAATGTACCATGAAAACAATGGCAGGAATAGTTATGCCATGGGCTGTGAATGGTGTAGGTACACATAGCTGTGCACTAATTGAACGTTGTGCACCATTTAAGCTCGTATTGTGTTGAGTGTTGTAAGCGTCGCAAATCATAGAGTTCTTCACTGCCTGGTTGGTCAAGCTCGATAAGCAAACTGCAATTTTGTCTATTTCTTCTAAACGATTCCCGTCGAGTGATAGATGGAGGAACACGATTGCCATCGAGGCTGCATAGAAACACCACCTAGATCTTATGACACATTTACACTGTACCATAACTTGGTCGTGACGCAAGTAACGTCGCATGCGAACACCCCCGTATGTACCTATTTGTAAAAAGTAGGGACTAATGTAATTACTCTAAGGGCACTTTTTTGTCATGCGTTTTTTCACCAGGCGTCTGCAATGCGTATGGATGTCAACGTCAAATCAGTTCGCGACTAGTCGTTACCATAGCCGTTACCATAGCAACCGGCGTACGGATGGTCTGCGCGACATGAAACGCATTTCATAATTGTATGAAATTTGACATTGACATCGACACGCATTGCGGGCGATATCCGCACGCGGTTGGAAAGCGCTCTAACCGAATGCCCGTGTACGGCTTATCGCAAGCATGTGCGGTAACCACTAATAAAACTACTTGGTCAACAGCCCGTACCCCGAATGCGTGCGTTAACAACCAATGTAAACGACGAGCGATATGTCATGCGTTTCAGAACTATCTCGCACGCCTCATGCAGGTGCTCAACTGCTCACCAACCAAGGCAATCTCACCTGCCCTGCTAGAGATGCATCCGACTTAAACGAACGAGGTTTTGGCAAACAAAAGGTTCCGGTAAGCGGCAATAGGCTCGCTTACTGGCTTCCTATTACGTAGGATCAACAAAGCTATGCGAAACAA
This sequence comes from Nudaria mundana, assembly GCA_963556515.1. Classification (NCBI taxonomy): domain Eukaryota; kingdom Metazoa; phylum Arthropoda; class Insecta; order Lepidoptera; family Erebidae; genus Nudaria; species Nudaria mundana. Next base: position 2,598,748 of record OY748291.1, on the reverse strand, counting down.
AATATGTCTTTGCCAACCCTTTCTGTGAACTAATCCTGATAAATGCATGTACTTATGTAAAAAACTTTTTGGGTAAAATACCTACTTTTACAATTCGAAAAAACCCAATCGAACTGTCTTTGTTAGACTCCGACCAGCGATTTTATAACTCTATAACTAATGCGATAATTATAATTTATTAACTGTTGCAAAAGTAACTGTCGAATTACGTATCTATTTATTGGTCAAATTTGGTCGATTTCATTATTTAGTTAGCTTAGAAATCACTGTAGGTAGATGACTAAGTAACTAAGTATTAATTCTGAAGTGTATCTTTATTATTAGATGCTTAAGTAATAAGAAATGTGAACGGATCTTTACATATTTTCTTTAAAAATAGTAGGCTAAATATGTTTCTGTTCAATTGATAATTACTTGTAACTATTCTGCCAAAGACTTTCAAACCACTTTTACGATGCACCAATTTTCTGATAACCTCTTTAATACCATTCAAAATATTGTTTGAGTAATATCCTGTAAAGGTGGTGAAAAAAATTACATATTTTGCAATGGATTGTTTGTAAAACAATGCGTGCTGAGAGTGAAGTGTTGATTTGATCTACAAGTGTCAGTGGTTGATGTTATCGACACGTTGAGCAATATGAGGCATTATGACTACAAGCTATATGCGGAGGCTAACACATCAGAAAAAAAACTGATAACTTTTGGAATAAGAACGATAATTATTATTATTAACTAGCTGGCGCTCGCGGTAATTTCGGATCGTCGAATACTTAATAAAAATGACGCCAACTATTCTGATGTGTGTTTTAAATGAAACAGCCTAATAAAATGTTGCCTGCTGAACTGTCGATCTGTAAAAACAACAAGAAAATATGTTTAGTAGGTTTGGAGATTAGCTTTGAACATAGCGGCTGACAGACAGACAAACAAAAATTAGAAAAAAAAAACTAAGTAAAGTCTAACTCACAAAATTACAACACACAAACTTTACCTCCTTTTCATACAGCAACAAAATGAAGATGTGCCAAGTTCCAGCAACTTTTTAATGACATAATGACACTGATCTGTCACGGAACTAATAGAGAATTTCGTTTGAAAATTGATAGTTTTCACAGTTATCATGGTAAATTGCCAAATTAAAATACTATCATATTGTCTGCAGGTCTTCAATCGGTATTATCGGATATGATAATTTCTTGACTTTCATTATTTTGGTTTTACTAGCTGTCCTGGCGAATTTCGTACCGCTTGAAATTTTACTTTTAAACCTTCCCTAAGTTTTTACGAATATTTTAAGACCTTAATCAGGTAAATCGGTCAAGCCGTTCTTGAGTTTTAGTGAGGCAAACGAACGCCGATTCATTTTTATTTATAAGTAAGAAGATACAGAGGAGGATAGAAGGATTACAGTTAACTTATTATAGGTAACATTAGATAGACTAGTGGTCGCCCATATGGTGCAACAGCAGACCTCGCAAACTTATGAAATGTTTGGACGTTTTGCCTTTATTTTCCTTTTCCAAAAAAAAACCTTAACATGAAAAAAATATTAATATATAAATTATAGGAATTTATAGGAAAATTATAGGAATATATAAATTACGGAACACTAGTGCCAAGTTTCGGGGAGATCCGATAAAAAATGTGGTCATTAGCTTGGAAACACACAGTACAGATACATTATCACTACAGACGCTATCAGCTAATTTTATCGAAAAATAATTAATTGCACCTAGACTTTTAGGTAAGTGGTAACTACTACACTTTGTTTTTATTTCGAACGAATCTCACGGCCAAACAAATGCTTATGGAAATATTGAACCTTTATTTACAATAAGAATCACAATATACATAATTATATATTAAAAATATTTACATTACAAAATATCGTTTAAAAATCCTCCGCGTCATTGCCGACTGGGAAGGTTCCCAGAATGCTGGTGTCGGCGATACTTATTCTTTGGGCCAGAAAATAGCCTGCCTTCTGGTCCTGAGAAGCATCGATTAAGCGTTTAGCAATGTCTCTATAAAGGCGGCGAGCACTCGGACCCCATGACCCCAGTATCTCAACCCCAAACGGCTCAAATATGTAATCACCTGCTAGGTTAGCATATTTACGCCGTTTGAGGCCTTCAGCCGATACAGCAGCAGCGCTGGCACATCCGGATGTGCTTGGAAGGTGTGAAGGTGCTAAGGTGTCAACGCATGCTTATTGATTATCATATATGAAACCCTCATATCATAATCATAAAATACTATAAAACAAAGTCGCCCGTTCCGTATGTATGCATAGATTTTTATAACTTATCAACGGATTTTGATGCGGGTTTAACCAATTGACAAAGTGGTTCTTGAGGAAGGTTTTTGTGTATATAATTTGTCAAGCAGGCGAAGCCGCGGGCGTCCGCTAGTCCATAATAAATAACACACTATTATAATCAGTCGGTATCCTCACAACATCCCAAACTTATTTGTATCTGACAGTAACTTTCCCCAATGACCTTGTAGGCGAAAGTTGAGCTAACCGGCTAATTCGAGACGACCGTCACATATTATACCATCTCTACAGATCTGACGACTATATTACGTGGTCGTGTAACAAAATGTAATATGTTACGTAAGTATTAATAATATTGTTATGTTTGTCTGTGAATGTAATTTGGGGCTGCCGCTTGTTGTGCTCGCGGCGTTCTTCATATAGATTATATTATGTTCTTTTGTCGGGCTTTTGAATTGTTAATCGATAAATGATTGAACAGGTTTGAGTTTGATAGGAGATGAGTTGCTGCCAAGCCTGGGAGTCCGTCGGACACATTAAAAACCAGCTAATTGCATGTCCGGCCAATTATTAGAACAGGGTTCTTGTGGTTAGAAAGGTGCAAAGAAGGCTTCACAAGTAGAAGTAAGATAAGATGGATGGATTGCGGGAAAGAGGATATGATTTCGTCCGATTACAAACTAAGAATTTAACATCTTTTAAATTTTGGTACTGATATACAATATCTCTAAATAGCAAAAATAGAATCCCATTTGTAGATTGCTATAATTGTGATACAATTTTCTTGATTTTGATTATTTTTAAGTTATTAGAGAGAAAAAGCAGAGAAAAATCACTAAACCAATAAATTTTAAGAAACCAGTTAGGTCTTCTGTATTAATACATATATTTATATTAAAATAATACCTAATTAAAACACTGGTGTAATTAATATTCAATTTATGACATGTTCATTGGCGAACGAAGATCATAAAGAAAGAGATGAGTTTGTTTAGGGGTCCATACGTGCCGGGCGCCACTGGAAATATCTTTTGGTGCAAACCAGAGACGCCCGGCAATGGACGTAAGAGCGGCCGCGCGGCGGACTTAAAAAGACGTGGTCCATACGTGACTAAAACACATTATACATACATACCCGTAATAGTAATAAGTATACTTAATTGGAGCAATCCTTTTAAACAGAATATCTTTCATACAAAGAAATTGCAAAACCCGTTGAGAATCATCAGAATCTGAATACAATTAAGAGCTAACAAACATACTTAGGTACAACTGATTTGATAACCTTTTCCAGACATTTGAAAATGTATTTTGTATTGTATTCTACAATATTAACACCCCAGTTGATGAACAATAATAATTAACGTTGCAACTGTAATTGCTATATTGTTTCGGTTAATTACTTACCGTTTATTTTAGAATGAAGGTACTTAATCAAATCGTTACACCATTTGCAATACTATTTATAGAAGGTTAAACTTAAAAACATTATAAACAATATTCAAGAGTAGCTACTTTTTAGAAATGGCGGCCTTCTAACTTCAAATATGACCACAGATATTTGGTAATCATTTTAAATTGTCGTGAGGGTTTAGATATACAGTTAGATATTCAGTAAGTACGCGTTAAATTATTAAGAAACGTCAATTACTTTGTAACTTCTAGAGTTCTCTATTAAATATTATTTTTAACACTTGAAATTAGGTTCTTCAGCATAATAATTTATGGTAGGTCCAAGAGTCGACGCTCCTGGCTCCACTGGGAATTCTTCCGAATGCGCATGTGAGTGAGGCGCCCGGCAATGCACGTATCTAACTAGAGGCTTAAAAAAGGGCCAAGCGTCGCTATTTTAGCCAAAACGGCGCCGCTCAATCGCTTTACACCGTCTGTCAAAACTCAGGAAGCTCCTAATGTTACATAGCATAATAAGGTGTTCGGTTTATTAATCAATTAAATACAAAATACAATAAAAATATATGTCATGTTTCAAACTATCACTGTCCACTGCTAAACATGGCCAGCAGTTTCCAGTGTGACCGGTCCACTGCCACCTGCATGTATCTAACGAGACCCAGCGCTTGACCTAACCCTATTTCTGTTAAACAGCCCTGGTTTTGCAAAAGGAACATGCAAATGATTTTCATTGATTGTCATTGATTCAAAATCCACGAAAATCATGTACGGAATCGCCGGAGTACGAGTATGCATTATTTAACACGAATAATGTTCTTTTTTGGTATATGAAAGTAAGTCACAAGGCCATGTTTATGACAAAACGGAACATAATTAGTGACGATGGCAGACAGTTTTAGATTGTCATGTTAGTAGATACGTATTATGTAATTACAGTTTAGTTAGCTAACAATCTACACACACACACACATATCACACCTATATCCCCGAAGGGGTAGGCCGAGGAGCATTACACACCCACAATTTACCAGTATTTTTAGTCCCAAGTAGGGGGCAAGCCTATTGCCGTCACCGGGCACTCTAGACAGTGGGTTATGTCCGAAATGGCTGAATTAATGTAATAAAACAAGCAGCATATTGCGGATGTAAATTCAGGTGAGCTTGCAAGTGCATCAAGTGGTCTTGTACGGTGCCCACATTGTCCTCAAGCCCGTTTTTTTAAAGGTGAACGCGGATTGAATATACATTTTGGAAAAATTCATAAAGTACAAAATGTATCTTCAAGCGCGTCTACGATATCCCAAATTTTTCAAAATCAACAAGATATTTCTGATAATATCGAAATTCCCTTTTGGCAAAGGTTGAACCATGAAAAATTCTATTCCAGTTCCAAAAAGAATCCCCCGAGGTGCGAGACCCTCTGTGGCTCAATGTTTAGCCTCCTGTATCGGTCAAGTAGTCCGGGAAAATACCTTTAGCGCTTGGGAACAAATGTTAACCTTCCCTTATAGAATCCTACACGTAAAGAAAATGTCCGTTGACATCTTTGACGGTCCAAATCAAAGAAAATTGTACAAATAATTTTAGCATTTTAAATTCAAATTCAATCCACACTCCGGCCCCTGATTATTCTCAGACCAAGAAGGCGACATCAGTGGGGCGGCAAGAATACTTTTTAGTAGCGACGTGCTGACTCCTTATTCTGCAGAAACCTTGACGGGCTTGCAGAGTAAGCACCCACCATCCGCAGCTGACCTCTATTTCCCTGATCCTCCGAACAACGATACAGAAAATCTTGAGACAGTAGTCTCAAGATTTTTGGCAGTAGCCAAGGATGTGCGCACAGCTGTTGACTCCTTTCGTTTTGGATCAGCCGGTGGACTTGACGGTCTGAGACCGCAGCACCTTAAGGATCTGTTGTGTCCGTGCGCTGGGGAAGCTGATGATGCACTTCTGAGGGAGCTAACAGCTCTAGTCAACCTCATGCTCTCAGGCAATGTGGACAATGGCATCACAGATATTTTATATGGGGCCAATTTATGTCCCCTGCACAAGAAGGATGGTGGCATTCGTCCCATTGCCGTAGGTAGCACTTTGCGGTGTTTGGCAGCCAAAATTTGTTGTCGTTTTTATAGTACGGACCTTACTACCAAATTTCAGCCCTTTCAATTAGGTTTTGTTCCAAAAGGAGGTTGTGAGGCCGCAATCCATGCGCTTGCAACATACCTTGACAGTAGCGAAGATGGAGAGGTCATCTTGAAAGTTGACCTGAAAAACGCCTTCAACTCTGTAAACAGGGACACACCTTGCTGACACAGACCAAATTAGAAACCCCCAAAATTTTTAACTTTCTTTGGCAATGCTATAGTCAGCCAACAAAATTAATTTATAAAGACCACCTTTTGAGTTCAGCCGTTGGATGTCAGCAAGGTGATCCGTTGGGACCAGTCATCTTAAGTTTGGCCATTAACCCAATAATTCAAAAAATAAAATCAAAATTCAACATTTGGCACCTAGATGATGGGACTTTAGGTGGAAAAGTAGAGACAGTTTTACAAGATTTAGCCCTAATAAATAACGAGTTTCAGTCAATTGGCTTAGAACTGAATCCGAATAAATGTGAGATTTTTATTTCTGAAAACACAGATAAATTAACAACAATCTCCAAATTCAACATAAAAGTTTTTGACAAAACTTCTTTTCGCCTCCTAGGGTTCCCGATTTTAGAAGATGGCTTTTCCACTTTTATCGAGGAAAAAATTCAAAATTTTCATCAGGTTATTGATATTCTATGTAATATCAGTATTCATTCAGCTTTCACTATTCTTCGTTTTTGTCTTTTCGTATCCAAATTTATACATGCCCTCCGTTCAGGACAATTTTGGATAAATGTAGAAATTTTGGGCAGACTAGACAACTTAATACAACATTTTTTGTGTAAAATTTAAAAAAAAACTGATTGATTCCGAGGTGCGATGCAAGACCGATGCCATAAATGCTTGGAGGATGTCTTGCCCCGAGTGCCCCGCCACTGACCTGCCCTCATGCCTAGGCTCACAGCGACTGTGGGATTCACCGCTCTGTAAATTGAGAATTAATACACTAATTGACTCTTCTGTCAATATTTCAGAGCGTGCACGCCTACTAGCTGTTGGAGAATGGGGGTCAGGGTTATGGATCCAGGTGCTCCCATCGCCTAACATCGGTACAATGTTGGATGACACAACCTTCCGCATTGCCACATGCCTTAGACTGGGTTCACCTTGTGTATCCCCGCATCATTGCACCTGTGGAGTAGCCGTCGATAATCTGGGACACCATGGCCTTTCTTGTAGCAGAAGCGCAGGTCGTATACCTCGGCACGCTATTCTAAACGACAAAATTCGTAAGGTTCTTTCCACCGCAGGTCTTCCGGCCGTACGTGAACCAAATGGTTTAGCACGAAGCGATGGAAAGAGACCGGACGGTATGTCGTTGCTACCGTGGAAAATGGGAAGGCCTTTGGTGTGGGACGCTAATGCGTTGACACCTTAGCACCTTCACACCTTCCAAGCACATCCGGATAGCCCGGTGCTGCTGCTGCATCGGCTGAAGGCCTTAAACGGCGTAAATATGCTAACCTAGCAGGTGATTACATATTTGAGCCGTTTGGAGTTCAGACACTGGGGTCATGGGGTCTGAGTGCTCGCCGCCTTTATAGAGACATTGCTAAACGCCTAATCGATGCTTCTCAGTACCAGAAGGCTGGCTATTTTCTGGCCCAAAGAATAAGTATCGCCATCCAACGTGGCAATACAGCCAGCATTCTGGGAACCTTCCCAGTCGGCAATGACGCAGAGGATTTTTTGAACGATATTTTGTAATGTAAATGTTTTTAGTCTATAATTATGTATATTTTGTATATTGTAATTTCTAATCGATGCTTCTCAATCGATCAGATTCTCATCGCAGAGTTTTTTCTTGAGCTTACTTTTTTTTTTACGAGAACTGGGTTTCAAACAACCTCTTTAGCGGTTGGTCCTGACTTGGCACTTGTGGGAATTTTTATAATTTTAATTATTTTCATTTTTTGAGTTACAAACATACAAAAAATACAGATATTATATAAATCACACCGGTTTGCTCGAAAGGCTAAGCAAAGGCATGTTATACGCAAATTTATCGTCAATAACTTTGTTGGTTCCACGTAACAGGTGGCAATTGCCGCTTATCGGTAGGTAACTTAAATGGTTGTCAGAGCCTCGTCTGTTGACCACTTGCAGGTGAGGTTAAATTGAGACTTGAGACCCTTAGATCTTGTGGTGGGATCTCTTTCCACCACCAGAAAAACCACCAACATTATAATATATGGAATTATTTAGTCAATTTTCATAACCCGTGTGACCACAGTATAGTTCGCGAGGCGATTTGTGTCAGTGATCACGAAAAGTAGAGTAAAGAAGCTGTGTATAGCTGTGTGTACAACACATGTGTGTGTAAAACAAGTCGCATTATACGTTCACGTACGTGCACTCACACAAATGCAAAGCTCAGCTTACGCTTCTCGAAGTATACCTACCTAAATGTTATATTCATTTGTCTTATTTAGATACAACTGTCAAACGACTCAAACGTCACATTATCAAGTTACCCAACCAATATGTCGAGCTGAGGATAATAATACGGGCTGAATACGGGTTACAAAACTCGTCTTGCCTTCCATAATGTAAGCTGATTGATGGTGACGAGCTTAGAAGGGATGTCAAGGGCTTATAGACAAAAGATTTGCCTACTGGTAATATTGTAATTATCTTAATAGATATTAGCAACTGAGTACTTACCTACCGAGGTATTATGACAGTTGTAAAGTGTGACAGTGTGACAAATGTTTTTTTAAATAAAATAAATCTAACTACTTTGCAATATTCCGCCACATGCAAATTACCCAACTCTCGTATTTATTCATGCACAAGTCCGCCCTCCAATCCCACTTAGGCCGAAAGAATAGAGAAATAATTTTGAAAATAGAATAAATATGAGAGTTTTGTTATCGTGCAAAAAATAATAAAAACCTCGACACGTGTTTCGCCCCCAACCAGGGGCATCATCAGGAGATGTCGATGGCTCGGCGCACGGCGACCGAATGAGCCACAACTCGTAAACCGCACCTATTTATATCCTAGGTTTTTTATTTCTACCCACAACCATAATACCAAATTATTTTATGTCTACCCACCACCGTTGTTTGAATGACGTATACCTACCCGCAGCAAAGGGGAAGAGGCGAAATTAAGTTGATCATTTAAAATATTAGGGTTCAAGCGTCTATGTTTGTAGATTTCTAATTGTTCCAAAACCGAAAGCCTCAGTCCTTTGTTGCAGGTGTGCAGAACGTCATAAGTGTGAAGATTAGGTAGGGAGTGACCGGAGTCCAACAAATGTTTTGCGAAATGAGACCGTTCTGGGCGATTGTTTCTAAAAGCTGATATATGTTCTTTATATCGCGTCGCGAAGCTACGGCCGGTTTGGCCAATATAAACACCCTCACAATCCCCACACTTAAGCCTATACACACCTGACTTCCTGTCATCCCCAATTTTCTCCTTAACATTGCAAATGTTTCTCCGGATAGTGTTGTCCGTTCTAAACGCGACATGAATATTATTTTTACGCAAAATTTTGGCAACTTTATCAGATATCGGACCTAAATAAGTTAGACTAGCTCTATACCGATGGACGTCACGATCCGGGGGAACAGCATATAGTAAACTACGCGTAATTGAGGCTCGCCGCCTTCCAACTAAGTTGTCCACAAGCTTGGTACTGTAACCATTAGATTTAGCTATTTGATAAATAATATTTAATTCGCGGTTAAAATTTATTTGAGAAAGTGGAACCGATGATCTAGCAAAATCACTTAATAACATCCTTAGGGGGAAGACTGCCTTTTCGCCTCGTTATAGTCTTAAAAATACGACTGACTTAATCAATCGTATACGGGATATCAAGCTTCCCCCTAATGCAAGGTTGCTTTCACTGGATGTCGATAACTTGTTTACTAATGTCCCTTACGAGGAATGTTTAACAATACTTAAAGATTTTTTTGAAAAACAGCGTCTACATCCAGGGGAGGCGGCTGAGCTAATCGATTTAACTTCTTTATGCATGAACCAAAACTATTTTCAATTCAACAACAAGTACTATCTATTTAAGCATGGACTGGCGATGGGTTCACCTTTGAGCCCATTTCTGGCCGATGTTTTTATGGATAGGTTTGAAAATAGTTACATTGTAGGTAACGAAAACATCCATTATTATTATAGGTACGTTGATGATATATTATTGTGTTGGCGGGGCACCGATGTGGAACTTACGGATTTCTTATCTCATTTGAATAGTGTTCACCCTAAAATCAAATTCAAACTCGAGTTAGAGAAGGATAGGTCCATAAATTTCTTAGATTTGACTATTACTAGAAATGAGGGTGGGCATGAATTCCGGATCTTTCGCAAACCCACTCATACTGACACAGTAATTCCTGCTACTTCCTGTCATCCTTGGCAGCACAAGCTTGCCGCCTTCCACAGCTATGTTCACAGGCTATTTTCGGTTCCACTTTCTCAAATAAATTTTAACCGCGAATTAAATATTATTTATCAAATAGCTAAATCTAATGGTTACAGTACCAAGCTTGTGGACAACTTAGTTGGAAGGCGGCGAGCCTCAATTACGCGTAGTTTACTATATGCTGTTCCCCCGGATCGTGACGTCCATCGGTATAGAGCTAGTCTAACTTATTTAGGTCCGATATCTGATAAAGTTGCCAAAATTTTGCGTAAAAATAATATTCATGTCGCGTTTAGAACGGACAACACTATCCGGAGAAACATTTGCAATGTTAAGGAGAAAATTGGGGATGACAGGAAGTCAGGTGTGTATAGGCTTAAGTGTGGGGATTGTGAGGGTGTTTATATTGGCCAAACCGGCCGTAGCTTCGCGACGCGATATAAAGAACATATATCAGCTTTTAGAAACAATCGCCCAGAACGGTCTCATTTCGCAAAACATTTGTTGGACTCCGGTCACTCCCTACCTAATCTTCACACTTATGACGTTCTGCACACCTGCAACAAAGGACTGAGGCTTTCGGTTTTGGAACAATTAGAAATCTACAAACATAGACGCTTGAACCCTAATATTTTAAATGATCAACTTAATTTCGCCTCTTCCCCTTTGCTGCGGGTAGGTATACGTCATTCAAACAACGGTGGTGGGTAGACATAAAATAATTTGGTATTATGGTTGTGGGTAGAAATAAAAAACCTAGGATATAAATAGGTGCGGTTTACGAGTTGTGGCTCATTCGGTCGCCGTGCGCCGAGCCATCGACATCTCCTGATGATGCCCCTGGTTGGGGGCGAAACACGTGTCGAGGTTTTTATTATTTTTTGCACGATAACACAACTCTCATATTTATTCTATTTTCAAAATTATTTCTCTATTCTTTCGGCCTAAGTGGGATTGGAGGGCGGACTTGTGCATGAATAAATACGAGAGTTGGGTAATTTGCATGTGGCGGAATATTGCAAAGTAGTTAGATTTATTTTATTTAACTATGGACTTCCGAAAAGTAACGCCTGATAGTATTAACTTTATAAATATATATTTTTTTTAATTAAGTAAGATCTATTGTTGTGACAGATCCCGCATTTCGTTCAAAAAGCTTACCACATTGATAAAACATCGTAATATTTATGAAATAGGTCCAAACTATATTTGTTAACATGATACCGTACATCAAACCTAGCGTACTACCTTCTGGTGGATTTACTTTCACACGCAGGCACATGATGACCGACTTCAACAGTGCTGTGTGTAACATTCCAGCCCCATAACATTATACTAGTGTTGTCATCGTGATTAAATCCTTTTAAGGTAACACCTTTTTAAAAAGCTTTGTATTTTTTTTGAAGATAATCACTTAAATTGAATATGAAACGTATGATATTTTTTCGTTCAAATTATTCTTTCTCTTATTGGGATTTATTTCCAGGCTGAAACGCAAAAAGTAGGCAAACTCCGCCAACGGCCTGGGGTGTCCTTACAGGGACGTACCCGAAACGCCCGGCAATGCTGGAACCTAGTGGAGTAGTTATACCTACCTTCCATTTATTATACCTACAATGTAGCATCGTCTTGGCATAGTAACTTGAGTGTTTAAACCTCAAAATCTCTGGTCAGCTACCTAACTTTCAGGAACATTATTTTTTTAAGATCGTAGTATACAAAGGAGGTTCTCATTTATTTCACACTCACTTAGTACTTATATAGAACGCTACTGAAAAGAGGTTGTAGACCATTGTTTTAATTATTATTACCGTAAATATAACAACAGTAGGTACCGAGTTAAGACAGAAATTTCAACACTATGTTCATGTTTAATAATAATTTATGATCATTAAAGCATCTGTAGTTGAACAGAATAAAACTATTGCCCAATATTGGACATCTGCAACATTCCAGGTCAAGTGGGTCGAGGATTTAGGAAAGTGAGCGGTCAATGGACCCGATCCTCCCCACGGTAACGTTCTATGTTGCAACAGACTGGATTCGTATTGGTAACAGTGAAAGGACGTGTACCTAATCCAGAGTTTATAGCCCAGGTCTTACCGTCGCCGCGTCGTCGAGTTTAGCCGATAACCAATGATAACGATGAAAATGTTAAAAAATGTGTTAATTTCGTCACGTAACCGATTTTTTTTCAATATCATAGGTTAAATTTGTTGATTTACTTTAGTCCACACTACCACGCTCATTAGGGCGAATGATATTTTGTATTTTACCATAGATTAAAGAATACTATACTGCTTAGTGCAGGTGCTTCATTACAGAGACGCCCGGCAACGGCCGAAAGAGCGGCCGCGACGGCGGAATTAAAAAAAAAGGTGCTCCATTACATACATAGAGCTGGGGCCTTTCTCACGTAGATTCCTTTTTATTATTATTTTATTTTTATTTATTATTTATATTAGGGCTATTTCCCTAAAGGTACCCACTGTAATTTTGGTAAAATTCCCAACAGATGTAGTGTAAGATTAACTGTTTGAGACATCAAGCACCCGTGTGCATTAATGGGGTACGTACTCGTAAAAGCGTGTTAATTATTTTGTAGACAATAATTTACTCTTAAATTTTTTATATTCTCAAAGGACATCCAGTGATTTTACATACATACATACTATGTATATAACACCTGTTTACTTAAAGTGCTACCACTCCAAGGAAGGCATACTATACGCCGAACTTACACTAATTATATTGTTAGTCCCATGTAAGGGAGTGAACCTATTACCGCTTACCGGAGAGTTTTGCGCCACTACACATGCACTTTGTATTTTATAGTTTAATTTTAGGATTAAGCAGTTATTTCGATATTTGCTATTAAGGCCTGGGCAAACCAAAAGCAGGACAGGCGCAGCTCCTTAGCAGGGCAGGTCAGTTGCGTCGCGGTTGATGTCACACCAGAAACATGAGCAGTCAGAAAGCAGTTTGAAGGCAGTCCTGCTTTATAACCGCGTTATGTGTGTCGTATCGATCGCCACACTCAACACACTTCAAGATGTTAAATGATGTTGTTGAGCTATCTTCCCCCATAGTCGCATCTTGTAAACCATATTTATATAATATTTATCGTTTAAATCATATAAACATTTATTTTCTCACCAACTCAATCAATTTTTCATTTGGTTCCATGATAAACTTGTAAAAAATTACAACCGTTTACAACCTGCGCTGCGTCTGTCCCGCTCAACTGCTCTAGTGTGACCACTCAAAATGGCGGAGGTAGTAATACAACGTGTCCTCAATGCGGCCGCCTCGCGCCTGCGCTGCCACCGCCCCGCGTCTGCGCTGCTCCCGTTCAAATGTTTTGTCGAAAAGCAGTCCGTGCGCGGCGCAGTGGCGGAGCAGGTAGGTTCAGCGGGCCCGCGTTTGTTCAGTGTGTCATCCCTCATATAACTACATTATTTACTAACGTAGACGCACTGCTACCGCACTGCTCCCGCACTGCAACTGCTTTTGGTTTGCCCAAGCCTTTAATGGTGACCGGCGCCATTACCGGTAACCGACGCCAGTACTGGTAACCAGTGCCATTACTAGTAACCGTCGCCGTTACTGGTTACCGACGCCATTACCTAGTAATGGCATCAGTAACCAACCAGTCATAAAGGTAAAGGTATAAAATGATAAGAAAACTTACACTTGGAAGAACTTTTAATAATGATGTTTCCATAAGAACATATAAGGTACACATAGAATAAGTAATATGATATACATTAAGTGATACATATACATTACAGAGGTATACAACCGTTGGCTAGTTCTAATATTCAGAATCACAAACATTTTATTCCTCTATTTATCTATTATAATGGCGAGTTCAGACGTAGAGATGGAATAACACTTATCCCGTAAAAAATTATTTCTATGAAAATTTTAGAAGTATAGAATTGTGTTTTTCTTACGTTTCATATAAATGTCAATTTAATGGTGATTATAAATAAAGAAAAATGCCAATAAACCTAACTTATTAAACTATATTCGTACTTGGATTTTTGCGGAGCGAGTGGCTGGTTGCCTTTTAGGTTACCTCTGGCGCTGGGCAAAAATCCAGGCCTAAACGCTCAATTGCAATACCGAACAACGTTTCCTTGTCCCGCACCGCGAACTAGTTCAGAGTAACTAGTTCTTCTGTGCGGGAAAAATCAAGCATTACCTTGACATTGGCGAAATTATCGATAAATATCGATGGAGCCACGTTTTTAAAAAAAGAAGGAGAAGAAGAAACTCTATTTAATAGGGTATGTTAGTTCTTCTTCTTCTTTTTTTAAAAACGTGGCTCCATCGATATTTATCGATAATTTCGCCAATGTCAAGGTAATGCTTGATTAGTTGATAGTCCCGCACAGAAGAACTAGTTATTCCTAACTATAGCTCCAGGTGCAGGACAAGAAACGTTGTTCGGTATGAGTGTCTGGAAACCCGATTTTTGCGTAGCCCCAGAGGTAACCTAAAAAGCCATCAACCACGCGCTCAGCAAAAATCAACCTCCGGGTATATTACTCGTAGTTTGTCTGTTTTAAAACAACCAACGTGTTGATCATCTGTCAGCTACGTCTGGACACGTCACTAATAATCTATAATTTAACTAAATGTTACAAGAGTAGCTATATTACTGAGCTCTTATGTCAATTCACAGTTTGGCTTGGCCTATCCTACATCTAAAATACAATTTAAGAATAAGAACACCTATATACAAATCTTAGACCATTTTTCTAGGTATAACAAAGTCTTACAAATCTAGATGAACTATCAGACTGAATTGTCAACAAAAAATATTAATTTATTTATCTAGCATAACTATTTTTTAACTTAAACATATTTTTAATTTGAGACTTAAGCTTTCTGATACTTTAAATAAATAAGTACCTACTATACTAAGAGATAACTTAAAAACTTAATAAAAGAGATAAATGATATCTTAAAAATACTAAGAGATAACTGATTTCGATATAAACATAAAGAAACGATGCAGGTACTTACACCCCAAAGATGCGGGGTAACACCAAAGATGCGGGGTAACACCCGACCACCACGCAGCGGCCACACATGTGGCAAAGGTCCGCCGGGCGCCACTAGGTAGTCTCTCAGTGTTTACCGGAGGCGCTCGGCAATGAACGTCGCGTCGGTGCGGACGCGGATTAAAAAAAAAGGTACTTACACCGAAGCTAAGTAGTGAACCAAAAGCTTTGGTCCATTCATTATTATAGTAGATAAGTAGGTACGTAGAGAGCAAAACCTTGATCACAACTATATTCTACCAACACACAATTATCTGCAATACCTTAGTACTACAGACGACATTGGTAAATATAGGCACACCTTAATGAAACTAATTTATGAGACCAAGCTATCACATTATTAACAAATTTAATAAATTTGAAAATTTAATACATCAATAAGTAAAATGAAATTCCAATGTTTGAAGTTTTCATTATGAAATATTTCTACTTGAAAAATTATGTAGGGCTTACACAACTTTTTTTTAAATGCGTTTAAAATATTTAGGATAACCGTGCCTGGCTAGGGCGATGGTAATAAACATATCGTTGGTGTTGCTATGGCTTAAAGGTCTTGAAACCAAGTCATAAAATCCAAAAAAAAATGTTTATATATACCTAAATATCACATCATATTATTGAAACAAAGCCAACTATACTACGCAAAAATACAAATTATATGTGTTAGTCATCGACATGTATTCGATATTAACAGATAAGGTTAAAAAAATACCTACTGACTATCAATACTTTGGTATTTTTGTTTAAAGCTTAGATATTTTACCTATTCTAGTACATAATGGGGAATTTACAAAAATCTACAACATCACAATCGCTAGAACATTTATTTCTAAATACCCAATTTTGATAAGTTAGGTTACTTACACATAAAATACTAGTTTATTAATTCTGTAAATTGTTTAATGATATCGTGGTGAAATTCTATGGGACCGCGGTAACTTTGGAATAGTTTGCATTTAGAATATGAGCCTACCTATTAAAGAAAATATATACAGCAGTTTTTATGGTGTCCAAAGCGACAATGTATTTCGTTAGCATTTTTCATTTGTAACAGTGTTGTTTAAACAACAAACTCTTTGTTGTATGTAATGAACAACAAACGGAATTTATTGAAACACAAGACAATCTTTATGATTAAAAAAAAATACGTGGTTTTGGCGCTCAGAATATAAGTAGTTTCGCGCCAATTGGATTTTTTTAAATCTATAGCCCATTAGTTATGTAGGTATCCGAAATAAACAATTTTTATTTATTTACTTATTATTAGGCCCAGAAAATGTTTAGGACTTAACACTATTTAGTCCATTAATTTATTATTTTTGATCTCAACCAGATAGTCTTATTGAATTTACCCTTTATTTATATATTGAGTCCGCCATTATTCTACAAAGTTCCGCAAGTTATTCGTCAGAAGTAGAGCCATTTTTGATATGATACGTTATATCATCTTGTACTGTGTCAGTCAAGACGAGATTTTTAGGTCAACTTTATCACATAAAGAATGGAAGAAGTATAGATTACTAAGCACAAAAGTACTTCTTACCTCCATAATAGTAAAGAGGTAGGTTTTTTTAACTCCGCGGCCCACGTGGTCCGTAGCCGGGCGTCTCTGGTAGAAGGTACCAGAAGGTATTTCCAGTGGCGCCCACCGGGATTAAAATCCCGGTATAAACTAAGCACGGAGCCAAAGAAGAAAATGGATGAAATTGAGCGATATGAAATTTTACATTTTTGTCTAATTTACTCCATTTTAAATCTTGACCAGGTATTAAGAAATTTTGTTGAACTTATTCAACAACTACTATTTAAGTAGTATTCGTCCAATTATAACCACTGTGTATTGCAGTCGACTCCGGAATATAGGCCTCTCACATAGGACACTCGTTACTCTATAAGTAATAGAAGTAAGTATCTACAAACCTACAAGTAGGTACATAACCTTGTGTTTTAAGAATTAGTATTGCCATTAAATATGGCATAGCTGCTCGTCTGCTGGAAACATTGCCAGTCGCTGGGTAATTTTTAACGCGTATTTGGCAAAATTTAATTAATGTTATAATTTTATATTATAAAACTATAGTTTAACAAGTAACAACGCTACAACTACTATTTGACCAATTTTCTTTAATTTAAATAAATAATCTTTGGCACCTATAGCAATCCAAATTGGCAACACTAAATTTTGGTTTTTTACATGTATTTATTAGAATACAAATACCTATTGCCTTGAGTTGAGTCTATAGGAGTATAACATTGTAACTGCTACTAATTTATTTGTCTCTAAGACCACCAAAAGCGGTTTTTGCTCATGACTCTCGTGGTCACGCCCTACCCAACATGGCTGCGACGTCGCCAGCTGATTGAGAGTGAAGGAGAGCTCCTCTTGTGGGTCTTGGAGGAGCTAGTCTTGGGAGAGCCAGGACACCTGCCGGAGATGTACCTAACGGGCATCCGATGACAAACTCGTGGCGGGAAGCATCTGTAGATGTGATTCGACGTTTGGGATCCCATCTGCAACAACGAAACGTTTTTATCATTAAGCAGCAAAGATTAAACAAGGCAGGATGTACCTCAAATGCAGTTGATATTGCTATAAGTAGTCGAAAGTAATTATGACACTATCTACTTATTACAGAATTCAGTGGTTGCAGAATGCACCAGTGCTGGTCCAATTTATTGTTTATGGTAATGATACATCCATATTTAGCTATTCTGCAAAAAAAATACATCCCTTTATGGCGATACATAACCGCAGAGTATGTTAAAGCCATGCAGTACCACCCATAATTGGAACCTAGACTTCACACGCATTTCCTTTTTAATTTATTACGCGTTCTATTACAAAATCAGAACTGATTCGTGGAAAATTACCTCTTATAAGTTGATTGCTCTTCCCGTCTATCGTCGTCACAGTGAGGCGTAACAGTGAGGTAACAGAAAAGTGTAACATAAGAGCCTGAATTGACTCAAAAATACCGAGGTCTGTGTGACTCTAAACCTTGTACCGCCTAACAGCTTTCTCGTCGAAAATATTAAGAAACCATAAACCTAAAATCCCTTATCACGCGCGCATAGTATAGTAAAATTACATGATAATTTTGAAAGCCTTTATTTAAGTATACACAGACTAACAAGGTACGAAATGTAACGAACGATAACTCGATAACGGCTTGACTGATTACCCATAAGGTATAAAATATACAATATAATATTTATCTCTAATTATATTCATTCACGAGTAAAGTACAATAAAGCTATGTCAAGTTAAACCTTGATTTACCTTTCTAAATCCTTGTTAATTGGCTTAAATCAGAACTTACAACTAAAGTAAACCTACTCTATATGTAATAGGGTTATAAACAACTAATCATAGAGTAAATAATGCTTAGAAAAAACCCATAAATTATTTCTGATGATGATTGATGATCTGTTTGCCATTGATTACCGTTGTTAAACCTCATTATTTCCTATTGATAGGAATAATAGAAGTATGTTTCAATGCATACTTTTGTTTCTTTTTATGTAACTGTCTAAATAGCAACTAGATAATAATATAACGGAGTTTGGTATTTCTGAGCGCGTGGTTGGTGGCTTTTTAGGTTACCTCTGGCGCTCCGCAAAATACGGATTCCAGACGCTCACTTGCAATGCCGAACAACGTTTCTTATCTTGTCCTGCACCTGGAGCTAGTTCGGAGTAACTAGTTCTTCTGTGCGGGCAGCATCTATCAACTATCAAGCATTACCTTGACATTGGCAAAATCATCTAATCACGATGAATTCACAACTTTAAAAGAAGAAGAATGACTCTACTAAATATTATAGTTATTTTATCTAGTATGCCCAGAGGCTTGGGATCCTGCTCGCTTCGCTGTGCCTAACTATTAATTTATATGAAGAGATTAAAGCATTTTACAAGAGATGACAACCGGGAAATTGATTTATCTTATCTACTCAGTTAACTTCCTAGCTAATAATGTAAAGATGAAAGATGTGTTTGTTTGTAAACTCTTTCACCATTACAAAGTTATTATATTCAAAAGAAGCATAGTGCTTAACTATCCCTGCTAACTATAACTGCCTCAGTGGCGTGGATAGTGCATCGGCATTCAACTCCGGAGTCTCGGGTTCGATTCCCGAGTCGAATCAAATACTTATGTGATTCACAAATGTTTGTTTCGGAGTTTGGGTGTATTCTATGTATATCATGTATTTATTGAGAAATATATATATATATCAGTTGTCTATCCCATAGCACAACCTAGTGTCTTGGCTTAGTTTGAGCTAGATGATATTGTTTGAGAACGTCCAAAAATATTTATGTAAATACTGAATGGAGTCAGGCGTTACCTGGCGACAGTCCATGATAAAACAATGGTAAATATGATGTTTAATTTTTTTAAATAATAGCATAAATTTCGCTCCAAACAAACGTTATAAACGTCGATATATGTTAGACCTGTTTTTTTTTTTTTTTTTTTTTTTTTTATATTATAGGACAATTTACACAACGCCATCTAGTCTCAAACTAAGCAGAGCTTGTGATATGAGTACTAGATAAACTGATATAAATACTTATATACATATTTTTTTTGTAAATACATACATATTATACATAGGAAACACCCAGACTTCGGCACAAACGTATCTATCTTCACACAAAGTTTGGCGAGGCTGTCTCAAAGAGAACCGCTATTCGGCTGTTCTCTTTACGTTATCATATTTACCATTGTTTTATCATGGACTTTCGCCAGGTAACGCCTGATTCCAGTATCTGAGAACAGCTAGCACAGCTATCCAGGCCAAAAAAAAGGCTGTTCTCTTTGAGCCAGTCTTGATAATGCCTCGTGTAGAGGTGAAACATATGTCGACGTTTATAACGTTTGTTTGGAGCGAAATTTATACTATTGTTTTTAAAAATTAAACATCATATTTACCATTGTAATATTTATGTGTTTATTTATGCCGGTAATATTATTATGTTCTCGTGGGATTGGGAAGTAGAAAACTATATCACGCGGGCAGAGTTATGGACACAAGCCAGTGGCCCAGTGTCGATTGACTCACGTCGCTCACGCATCTTGCGTTGCACCAATATCCTCTAATAACACTTTCTGAAGTGATTCATGACCCGGATTTGATGTCGTTACTTCATTATTCAGTATTATAAGGTGAGTGTTTATGTAATAAATCTCACGCCCATACACTGATGCCCCACAACGGATTAATTGTGCTATCATATGGACTATTAACGCCATTTTTATCGAGTGACCGATATTTCGCCATTGTTGTAAGTGCTATCTGAGATGTACTTTAAACGGTGTGCCCGGACTACAGAAATATTGTAACTAACATTGTTATTGGGTTGGAGTAGGTATAATTAATTTTTCAAGTGGGCTTGGATCGCCAAATACGGAACTATAAGGAATAGCGAAAAATGCTCAAACGAGTCACGAGCCCGATTTTGATGAAACTTAAAACCTCATCATTAGATTTTTTAAAAACCTATAATCCTAGCTGGGAATCGAACCCATTGATTTAGATGATAGAGATACACCGTACGATAGTGTTGCTGTTAAGGATAAAATTCTGGGAATTAATGATATACGGCAAATTTAAGGAAGACTTAGAATTTTAATAAAGTTCATATTTCTTGTCTGTCTCTAGTCTCTTATCACACTAGGCAGAGGCGCGCGCGCTACCACCGCCTCTATTTGCCCTTTATAGGAACAATCCACACATATTATGTCTCGATCAGAATGCTTATTGGTTTTCTATTGTACATTTTATATTTTATCCAACTTCATAAAAAGGAGGAGGTTCTCAACCGATGCAAACTCATTGCTTAAAATACAAAAAAAAACTGATATGGATTTTTTTTTATTGCAAACTACTGATTCCCTAATGTTTTTATTTGAATTTGGTCTATTTTCCGGTAATTTGAAGTGGGTTTTTGTGTCAATATATGAAGTGTTTTTTTATATGGTACCCGATGATGGTAATATGCTTGCAGCCTGTTACGTTGGGCCATTAAATTACTAGCAAAATGTGGATGCATCAACCTCTGCCAACATACCTATAGGCTTTATTAAAGGAATGTAGTTAATTAAATTTGGAAAAGTCATGTCTAAAAATTATTATGTCTATAATATAACAAAATCTACCTACTGCTGAGGAAATATCTGGATCAAGGTGACAGGGGACAACTATTACTATTATCTTAACATGATCGAACTAGTACTACGCCTTAGTTATTCGGATTCCATTAGTTACTAATAAGTATACTAGGTATTCGCCGGAACGCGGGCGGTTACGTCGAAATAAAACCCCTTCGCTGCGTTAAGCGGGTGCCCGTCGCGGGTGCCCGACGCGGATGACCGCGTCGTGCGCCTGCCTGCCCGGCGCGGGTCCAAGCGACGGGCTCCCGTCTATCGCAGCGACGCTAGTATAATTTTGATCGCGCGGGTGTACAGTCGAAATAGATTATTTATTGATATATTACTTAACCAAAAGACGACGACGTGAACAAAGGCGTCAGCCAATCAGCCCATACCTATGTCACGTCTAGACTGTTGTGTGGAGAATTTGTAACCAACTTATTTCAAAGACTGTACCAGCACGGCGACAAGGATAACGGAGCGGCGCTCAATGATTTTGTAGAAACAGACCCGCTCGCGTGCTCCCTCGCGCGTACACACGACGCGTGTCCCGTCGCACGCGACGCGGGGCCCGCTGCCCGCGTCGCGTGCTACGGCTATCCGCCTCAAGCAGCGCTGCTCTTTAAATTACATAAATCAGTCCCTTCGCTGCGTTAAGCGGGTGCCCGTCGCGGGTGCCCGACGCGGATGTCCGCGCCGTGCACCCGCCTGCCCGGCACGGGTCCACGCGACGGGCTCCCGTCTATCGCAGCGACGCCAGTATAATTTTGATCGCGCGGGTGTACAGTCGAAATGGATTATTTATTGATATATTACTTAACCAAAAGACGACGACGTGAATCGTTTTACATACATTTTCGATTGGGACCATCTTAGAGAAGTCTCCGCTACGGTCCGTCTTATAAGATACTTACATAATATATTATGTATTATCGATATTTATGTGTCTAATATGGCTTATTTCAGTAGGGTCCCGTACAGTTTGTGTAAACTGTAACAATATTTGTTGTATCTTAATCCATATGGTATTAATTTTGACATAGTATAAAACAAAATCGCTTATATCTTTAAAACTACGCAACGGATTTTGATGCGGTTTACATATTACATATAGATAGAATGGTTCTCTAGGAAAGTTTTAGTATATAATTTGTAAGTGGGTAAAGCCGTGTGAGTCCGCTAGTTGTAAATAAATTGTTGCAAAACGGAGCAAAAATCTTAGAGAGCTTACAATACCTACGTGCTTTGCGTAAACAGTTAAAATTACGTAACAATAATTGTCTACCACTAAAACGGTTTTTTAGGAATACTTATGAGTTTCAAGTATACAAAGTCGCGAGAGTTCAATAGTGGTCATAAAGTTGAGGAACTAACAATTACCCCAAGATGATGTAATTTCTAATAACACGTGACAATGTTTAAACGGACTTAGAATACGAAGTACACGGTAATAGCCATGCTAATCAACGTACGGACACTGAGAGGTTATATAAGCATACCTCCTTTTGTCTACTTGGTTAGGTACTAGAGAGACGGCAGACCTGCATTATAATTAGGTAGGTCTGTATTTGATTTATTTTCCATTTTCGAAATTCGTACCCCCTGAAATTTTGCTTATAAACCTTCCCTGAACCTCCACGAATATTTTAAGACCCAAATTAGCCAAAAAGGTCCAGCCGTTCTCGAATTTTGGCGAGACTAACGAACAGCAATTCATTTTTATATATAAAAAAAAAATTGGTATTTAAAGCTACTATGACAAGTACCTTAAACATTAGACATTTATTTCTTAACAAATTTGTGTCGAAATGGACTGTATATAATAAACACAAGATAATAACAACTGCAATAATAAAAATTACATAATAAAACTAAAATAAAGAATACAATTACATAATCACATAGATATAAATAAAAAAATACAAAATTAAAATTCAAAAATGATGATCAAGTAGATAGATAATGTCAATAGTAGCTACACAAATGACACTCTGATAGGTATCTATGAATGATACAAAAACAGAACATGGTATACCATAATAAAAATTTTGAAATGTCACGTCAGATAACACAATTAAAAATAAAAAATAAAAATTACATAATGTCAAATACATATTTATTTAATAAATTGCATTATCTATGGATGAGGCAAAACAGACCAAAGGACACATAATAAAGTGAAAATGAAAACTTTTAAATGTCAAATACATCATAAAATGAGCCGTTTAGGGTTGGGACACTTGGGTCATGGCATCCGAGTGCTCGCCGCCTTTATAGAGAAATTGCTAAACGCTTAATCGATGCTTTTTAGGACCAGAAGGCTGGCTATTTTCTGGCCCAAAGAATAAGCGAAGTATCGCCATCCAACGTGGCAACACAGCCAGCATTCTGGGAACCTTCCCAGTCGGCAATGACGTGGAGGATTTTTTAAACCATATTTTGTAATGTAAATATTTTTAGTATATAATTATGTATATTGTAATTCTTATCTATATACTAGGTCGCCGCAGACGCGAAACGTACCGTTACGCTGCAGCATATATTTGAGCGAAGCGAGTTTAAATTCAAAATTCTGGCATCGTAATAACCTGGGTAATTCTGTAAGCTATTGATGAGTGCAAGAAAATCCGAAATCGGCCGAGTATTCGCCGAGAAACAATTTAACATAAATCGTTTGAAAAATAATTTGAGTCACCCGTTGAGAGCTCCGCTCGCCTTTGGCTCGCTTCGCTCGCCTTCGGCTCGCTTCGCTCAATAAAAATGAATCTCTATTTCCCTTGGTCACGACATAACGCGTGAACGGAACGGAAACTCAATACTTTCCTTTTCCTTTTTTTTTTTTTTTTAATTCCGCGAAACCGCGGCCGCTCCCATGTCCATTGCTGCGGGGTCTCTGGTGACACCCAAAGGTATAGTATTCCAGAGGACGCCCGGCGGACTTTGGCCACTTGTGGGGCCTCTTCGGGGGTTTGGTCGGGATGAGAATCCCGCGTCGTTGAGTGAATCTGGTCGCGTGCTGTTGGGTCGGGGACCCGCAGCACGGGACCCTTCTAGCCTGCATCTGTAAGGACGGCGGGTGGCTATCACGCCGTCCTCAGGCCCCGATCATGGATGTCAATGGTCCTGGGCGTAAATGAGTCTGCGGCGCCCTGGCCGTTGAACTGTCCTTATCCTTGCACAAATATCTACTGGAAAATAAAGGCTTAAATTACCTATAAACTAATCATTGTATTATTAGTGTATCCATTTACATTCAATATTCGTGTAAATTGTTTTTGTTATTGTTATAACGAGTGTTATTAACTTATTAATTAGATACATTGTATTATTAAAATTCAGAACTCCCACTCGCACAAAAACCTTCGAGGTTTAAGCAGAGGTTTAATTAAGCATGACTGTGCTATTATATTAGGTTAGTGTGTATTTGCCATAGTATTAGGTTTCTTTGGCTATAATTATATCATCTACTAATCTACGATCCAGGATAGAAATTGAAGTTATGAAAATTAGAAATTTCTTTATAATTTGTTGAGCCGTTATCAGACTATAATTCGTATGTCAAGGTTTCTAAAACAGACTCATTTTAAATAACTTTATATTCAACATTTTAGAAAACGAACAAATTAATGTTTTACATAGTATAAACAAAGTTATTCCCGCTGTCTGTACAATAACATTTTTGTTTCACATCATTTTTAGGGTTTTCTAGGTACCCAAATGGTTAAACGGAACCTTATAACTATGGCTCTGCTGGGTGTCCGTCTGTCCGTTCGTTTGTCACTGGGCTGTAATCTCATGAACCGTTACAGTTAGATATTTGAAATTTTCTCCGATGCTCCGGAGTATTTCTGTTGCCGCTATAACAACAAATACTAAATAGAATAAAATAATATTTTTTTTTATTATTAACAACTGGTGGAGCGCCTTATATAAAACCCATAGCAATATGTAATATCTATATATTTAACTAGCTGTTGCCCGCAGCTCCGCCTGCGTGTTTATTTAGATCTACATACCTATTTTATTTATGAAGCGATGGAAAACCAAACCGCAAATTCAAATCGGTTAAGCCGTTTCTGAGGTTAGCGTGTTCAAACATTCAGACAAACAGACAAAAGTTCTAAAAGCCATTGTTTTGGGTTTTATTGCGTTCATAAAGCCCCCCTACAACAGTTTCTCTATTATATTCTCTATTATTTACAACGATATGTAAATTTAGTTATTTAGGTATATGTATATAAACTACACGCCAAAAGAATTATCGAAAAATAAAACTACAATATCATGTAGTACTTAGAATAGTACCTAATTTTTTAGAGAAATTGCAAAACAAAATACACTCGTAATAATGAGAGTTCGCACATAACAGTACCGTAAGGAGCCGACCACGCGTCTGAGCCGCGCGGTATGGCACGTCGTAGACCTAACAGGCGACGGCCGGCAGTCAACTCACGCATGCGCAGTGCGCACTCCAACGTCGTCGCCCGCCTTCAATTGACTAAATCTATAATATCTCTTAAGATGTTCGTTGAAATCAAATGATGTGAAGGACTAATTTGTTCTAAATTAAATTCTTATGACGTAAAGCGTATTTGTTTGGATAAGGATTAATATCGTAAGCATAAAAATAACTTCGCAAACCATGAATTGTTTTGAATCAATTTTGATTTCTATAAATTACGTTATAGTGCGTTAACCCTAAGAGGTAGATATATGCCATCGCGCACTTTTTTATAGAACTTTTTAAGGCAAATAAATTCGTAGTACACAATTTTAACGTTACTTTAACCATTTAAGCAACGTACGCCACGGAAGCTCCCAAAAGAAATAATTTTCCCCCGTTTTTGAAACATATATCATTGCTGCTCCGTCGTAGCGTAATGTTATATAGCCTATAGCCATCCTGGATAAATGTATTACATAACTGATTTTTTCTCTAATCGGACCAGTACTGTCTGAGATTAGCGCGTTCAAACAAACAAACAAACAAACTCTTCAGCTTTATAATATTAGTATAGATACGACAATTTGTCTGTCTGTCTGTCTGTCCGTCCGTCGCGTTTTTCAATTTACATACATTTGCATGAAATATTAAAATATTCTTTTTTTTTATATATTTTATATACCGTCCCAAAATAATGTCAGTGTAGCATAGTTTGTTTGATGATCTGATGGTGTCACATTTCACTTCGCAAATTAGGTACGCTATAACCCCTAAAACGCATACATACATCCCCCGCTGGGCAGGGACTATTTACACGTCCACCCAACAACATTCAGCTATCATTACAGGTAATTCACTTATTAGTATCATCATGCAGTTAGTGGCGCCTTTTTACCATGGAAATACTACGAGTAGTACTGAATATAATTTACCGCTCATACCTACACCTACTATCATAGAATAGAGAACAGTACTTACATACAGAACTTGCACTCCGACGTTAATTAAAGCACATTCTTTTGTTTACAGAGAACATAATTCGAACGTTAGGGTTGTCCAGTAAAGTAAAATATATACCAGCATAATTTGATCAATAATTATGACGTTAATGCCTCAATATCAACTCTATGGTCAATGCAGTGTCACAAACAAGTGACAACCCTTACTGACTTACAACTTCAAGTTGTAGCTGACGTCGCGTATTTTTTGCGATTGTTAGGCAAGTGACATAGGCCTGCTACTATGTCAATACATTTACAAACACAATTAAGGTTAAGGGGTCTCCCTTACAACATGCACGATTATTGGCCTTTTTGTGGTCCCAAGATACCTCCTTGGAGGACCTAGGAACCTAACCTAGGTACTAGCGACTGAACTGCGATGAAGTTTGGAGCTGAAATGAGGAAACCAGACCCAGTGCGCGAAGCCGGGGGTGTTAGCTAGTAACGGATGTAATTATTATGCCTACTTATACTTTTTAAACTCAGATATTAAATGTTTTTTTTTTGCAATACAATATAGATACCTAATTATATATTTTTTTATTTTGCAGAACATGGACATACCTAGTTTGCATTTTTTTGATTTTTGGCCATCAAGAAAGCTAAGTTATTCGTCATTGCTACTGTCTTTTTTGATTCTACGCTGTGTCAATTTGTCAAAATCCATGGTTCGCCACGTGTGGAAGTTATATCTTGTGATTAGATTTTAAATGTTGCTAAATGAAACTGTTCCTTTTGAGCAGATCTGCATGGAATCGTAAAACAATATTCTGAAAAATGATGACTGCGCATCAAATATGTCTAATTGTAAAAACGGAACCACAGAACAGAAGATTTTGATGTGTAATTCTGTAGTTAAAGTGCAAGTTGAGAGAGACAGTAAAAAATATCTGTAAAAATTCTAAGTTTATAAAGAGAAACAATAAACTGTTTCCCAACATGCTAAAAGTTTTACAAGTAAGTATGTGAAAAGAAAATACTTTAACACAAATGACAATATTAAAAACTTCTTAGAACTTAGAAACTTCTTCGGCAATTGATCCTTTCCATTGTTAGGTACGGTTTGTCGTAAGTAGCGTCTTTTAGAATTTTGCGGTTTCACAACTTTTTTGTCGGTTTCAACTTGCCTCTCAGAAATCGCAGTTTGTAGTTTAAAGGGTGCTTATTGACGGAGCGAAGCGTCTCAGTTTCAACTCGAGGACTGGCCGATTTGGCGTTCATGAAATTTGGTGCAAGTGTTCTTTGTTGCAAGTCAAGGCGCAACTTTTGTCGAAGGGATTTTTCGATTGGGGGGGAAATGGGGGAGAAATGGAAAATAACGCGAGGTCTACTGTTTGCAGAACTACTAGTAGATAGGTAATGACCTCTTTTGTCAGCCGTTTTAATTTGAAAACGATGTACCAAAATAAATAGTTCTGCCATAAATACATCTGTTTCGGATTCTTTCAACAAATCATCCATTTCTAATACAGACGACAGCGATTAAAATAGAAAATTAAACAAATAAAAATGTTTTAAAACCCCGAAGCTTTCTTCTTTTAAAATAAAATAAAATAAAAAATAAAATAACGTTTATTATCTTTGAAATTTTTAGAAAATTATTTAGATTCGTCAAAAGTTGGTGTGACTACCGAGGGTTCTAAAATGCAACGAGACTGAGAAGAGCCCTCAAGAAACTCAGTTCGGCTTTTTTCCAAAATATTTCATCTTAAATCTAATACAGAGTTATTTAGAAAGGAGCAATTCGTGTTACAACCAGGCAGCCTTGTCATCTAAGAAATCATTAATACTATAATAAGCTTTATGGCACAATTTACGTTTTATTAGTTTTTTAAATTTATTAACAGATAAATTTGCTATTTCGGTTGGCAATGTATTGTACATTCGAATAAGTTCCCCGCAAAAGAATTACTCACTTTATGAAGCCTAAATTTAGGAACAGCCAGTTTATCCTTATTTCTTAAGTTTAGATTATGATTATCACTATTTTTCACAAATTTACTTTTGTTCTTGTGGGTATACAATAAAATTTCATAAATATACTGTGAATACACTGTAAGGATGTTAATATGCTTAAACTTATCTCTTAATGACTCCCGAGACCCCATCCCATAGATAGTCCGGACAGCCCTCTTCTGCAACACAAAGATGCATTCAATATCGGCAGCGTTACCCCACAGTAGTATGCCATATGTCATGATACTGTGGAAGTAGCTGAAGTAGACAAGACGCGCCGTTTTAATGTCTGTAAGTTGTCGGATCTTTTTGACAGCATAGGCTGCTAAACTAAGCCTGGCCGAAATTTTCCCGATATGAGGCCCCCATTGCAATTTGGAGTCTAACGTTATGCCCAGAAAGACAGTGTCATCGACCAATTCTATTATATCATCCCTAACCTTAACACTACTTTTAACAAGTCTTACATTAGGTAAGGTGAATCTTACACATTTAGTTTTATTTTCATTTAATAATAAATTATTAGCACAAAACCAGTGGACTATCCTAGAGAGGGCAATGTTTACATCGTCAACTTCGCGCTGTCCACGTTTAACTTTAAATATTAAAGAAGTGTCATCAGCAAACAAAACTACCTCGTGGTCGTCTCTTATGAGGTGAGGGAGATCATTAATATATACTAGAAAAAGAAAAGGTCCCAAAATTGAACCCTGCGGTACCCCCATTGCTACAGGAGAACCAGGTGACTGTTTACCATTGATCACTACTTTCTGGACCCTATCACTTAAGTAAGAATTGACGAAATTCAAGGCCGTCCCCCGGATTCCGTAATGATCAAGTTTCTTAATTAAAGTCTGGTGCTGAACGCAATCGAAGGCCTTAGATAAGTCACAGAATACACCATAAGCATCATATGACTCATCCCAGGCCCTGTATATACACTCTAATAATTTAATTCCGGCATCAGTGGTGGACCGACCACGAGTGAAACCGAATTGTTTTGTATGTAATAGTTTATTAACGTTA
The DNA here is from genome assembly GCA_963556515.1 of Nudaria mundana. Taxonomy (NCBI): domain Eukaryota; kingdom Metazoa; phylum Arthropoda; class Insecta; order Lepidoptera; family Erebidae; genus Nudaria; species Nudaria mundana. Next base: position 2,568,852 of record OY748291.1, on the reverse strand, counting down.
AAGTGATTTTGCATTTGATTAAGCATAATTTTTTCAAAAATTTTACTAAATGTAGGTAGTACAGAAATGGGACGGAAATTGGACGGATCTGAAGTACTACCCGATTTAAACAGGGGAATTAATTTACTAGATTTCATTAAATCAGGGAACACAACACAATTATTAAATATTATTACTAGTTCAGGAGCAACCATTTCAATAAAAGAATTTACTAAATACACAGAGATGCCCCAGAGGTCAGCTGTTTTCTTGATATTTAAAGATTTAAAAGTTTTTAAGATGGTGTTTATGTTAACTTTACTGGATTTAAATATAACGTTACAACAAGGAACGTTTGCTTTTAACAAAGATTCTGCAATGGTGGTTGAAGAGCCTAGGGTTTTTGTCAAATCTACAGGAATTCGGGAGAAAAAAATTTCAAATTCGTTAGCAACCTCGAAGTCTGATGTTATTATTTTACCATTTATATTAAGTTTAAAATTATTATCATTTAATTTTTGTTGACCTCTTTCCGCGTTTATAATTTTCCAAGTAGATTTAACTTTGTCTGCACTGTTGAGAATTTTATCACTTATATATTTTGATTTAGCTGCTAAACAATCTGCTTTAAACTTTTTTGAATAAGTTTTAACATAATCTAGAAATTCAACTGATCTATTAAGCTGTCTTTCTGAGTATAGTTCATAAAGATTTTGTCTACTTTTGTGTATACCCTCAGTGGCCCATTCACTGAAAGTAGGACTATCACTAATCATGACCTCCTTAGACTTGAATAATTAATTCATTAGAATTAATTCCGCGAGACCGCGGCCACCCTCATGTCCATTGCTGCGGGCGTCTCTGGTACGCACCAGAAGGTTTTTCCAGTGGGTACCTCGTATTTAGTTTACATTTTTTCTCTCATCTCGGTGGCCTTAAATGTTGCTTGACAGAAAAGTCAGTCGATCTTCTCGAAGACGAATTAAATGCAGTGTGCCCTAAAGATTTCAAAAACTGGTAAATTTATCGAACATTGTCTAGAAATGATCTTTGTCAAGTAAGAATTCCACCCGAAAAGAGTTACAGGCGATTACTAGTCACTAATAAAAATGTATATTCCACATACATCACCTATTTGCCGGTCGGTGACAGATGATCGTTGTTATGCAACAGACCAGTGACATAACCTTTTACTGTGTCGGGTGCGTACGCGCAGATGGTGTGGCACAGCGTGGAAACACTTCTGCGGTTCAGTGGAATTTAGTGTGTAAATATTACTAACAAGTATTACAGACGTAATGTAATTTCTATTAAGCAATAAATTATAGGAAGTGAAGAGGTTTATTTGCGAATAATAAATTGATTTTAATGAGTTTTTTACGACACTAGAAATTTTGTAGTAAATTTTGAGAGTGGCCCTCAACTTTAATGTGGCGCTAATAGCCGCACACTCATTGATTTATAAACGACTTGCTTAAGTACCTATATATAGGTCGATTATCTCTTTTTTCCTGTGAACGCATTACCGAAATAAAAATGGCCTATTTTCTTAATTAAAATAAAAGTCCAAGGCATACAATACCTTATTTATTTTACTACTGTTATTTCATCACCACAGCCAATTGGGCGATATCGAAATTCTGTACTTACTTAGACTAGTCGGATTTTAAAATAATTTTGTGTATATTGCTTTGAAATACCGAAACCTTCCTTTTCTGCCCATATTATCAGGTAAAGAGCCCCGCGTTCGAACTTTGCCTCAGAAGACCATTGTTTTGTGATTATATAGTAAAAATAGCAAGAAAACGTAAGCACCATAAATCTAATCACAGAGATCAAAATATGTGGTAAAGCAAATTTGTAACAAAAACACGACTCAACATCATAAAAATGTAAAATATATCGTGAAAGTACATATATAAATCCTTCATGACGCATGACATTAAACTTTCGAGTTGAATGAAATGACCGGTGAATCTCTCTTGAGATGTTTACCCATTCATTCATTCAGTGTTTATTATGTTATGAGTTTCGATTTCTTCAATGCCATTGAATATTTATATACTTAAACTAGCTGTTGCCCGCGGCTCCGCCCGCGTGGATGTCGGTTATCGCGACCAAACATACCATCATAAATGTCCTCTCTTAAGATCTAATAAAAATTGACCAATAATAATAAAAAGTGACATCTATATCTCCGTTAAAGTGACATCTATATCTCTAATCAACCGATTGCGATGAAACAAGATTTTAAGTCTGACCAAGCCCTGTCTAACAAAAAAAACCGCATCAAAATCCGTTCAGTAGTTTCTGCGTCCATCGCGAACAAACAGACAAATAGACAGACAGACAGGAAATTTAAAAAAATATTTTCGCGTTCAGTATCGTTAACATAACATAACCCAAGTATTTTTTTTCAAATATCTCCAATGTACAGACACGACCACTTTACAATTATATAATAGTATAGATAACAAAACACGCCCGCGGCTTCATAGATTTCTCAGTTTCCTATTTTTGTGGTGTCACAATCATTCTATTTGGTCATGATAGTGCTATTTATTTTCTGTGGTAGGGTGTACCCGAGACTACCAGCAATGAATTACTATTCATCGGCTATTTAAAAAATTACTAGGGTTCCGTAGTCACCCATAATGGCTTCTGTAACTCCTGAACTAACAGAGTTATCGAGGTAGTTATAGTTTTCCTTCAAAGTTCATTATGTGAACTACGATCACGATTTTTTTCAGATTATACGCGCCAGTCGTTTAGATTTTAGAGGAGGGAGGTTTACCAAAAAAAATATATTAGCAACCTCTTAAATAAATTGGTCATAAAGTTTTTAAAGTAAAGTAATTAATTAATTAAATTTAATTAAAATAAATAAGTATATATCGGTGGCACAATGGTACTATGTACGGACTGCCACACTCGAGGTTCGATTCCCGGGTCTGGTGGATAATGTATAATTCTCTTTAGAATTTTACCCAGATAATTATCCCAGAGTCTGGAACTTGTGCCCGGTAAATGGCAATAGGCTCGCCCCCTATTATATGGGACCTAACATAGCTGGCGAGACAGGGTGTGTTTGCACACCTCTGCCTACCCCTTCGGGGAAAAAGGCGTGATGCTATGTTATCTATATATATAATACGCCAGTGAAGCCGCTTCTCCTCCTAAACTAAGAGTCGCACAGTCAAGTGTGGCACACCGTTGGAAAGGTCGTGGTCTCAAGTGATGCGATAAGATTAGAAATTTGACAAAAAGTAAAACAAAAAAAAATATTATTACTTGCGCAGTTTGCGCTAAGGGTTGCTAGTATGTAATATATATATGTTATGTAATTATTTATTTCTCTCTTCCACAAAGGTATTATATGTTATTTAGTATATGTATTCTAGATTCTGGAGTAGTCTAAAGTATAAAGGTATTTAATACAATAAAATAGACACACAACCCCTTCGTGTAGGACTGGTATCTGCACTAGCTGGGAGCCCTGTATCGTAGATAAGATTATGAAGTTAAATAAATATAATAATAAATGGTAGTTATAAAGCAGATCTGTTATTTAACCATTAACATTTACCATTGACATGAAGTTAGGAGTCACCTACCTACCAGTAGTTACCAACATTTCGCATTGCTGACCTTTTGGCCGTGAGAGTGGTGAAAGTACTTCGCTACAAACTGGTGGGATTTGTGATGTTATAACTGTCTATTATATATTACGACTCTCTGCAATGCGAATAACCCATTAGTGAGTTTTTTTTTAAAATTAGCTGTTCAAGTTCACGCCTGATGGTCATGATGTAATTTTGGCTGAAATTGTAGGATAAAAAATGGTTCACGATCGCGTATTTACATTAAAGAAAAATAAAATCCATAACCATTATGTTAAATGTAATACCTACGTATATTACGCCTATATTCCGGGGTAGGTAGAGATGCATTACACACCCACAATTTACTGGTAAAATCTCTATAAAAATAAGAAAGTTACGCTTTTCCGGACTACCTAGTTTTTTATCTAGCTTTATTTATCAATGGTTAACGATTGGTGCAAATATGGTCATTTATTGGAGATCGCTGGTCAATCTAGAGCACATTCTTGTTTTTAGTAAGATGCATGAAATCCACAGGAAATGTAGCTATTAGGATTGCAGCATTAGTAAACAATAAACAAGATATCATTTACAGTTTTACGTTATAGCTATGTATTACCAGTTCAGAACATTTCAAAGTCAATATTAGTGCTTAACTGGTTTGAGACTGGTACACCCATCCTAATCCTATATGTATAAGGAACTGCAAAACTGTAAATGTCTTCAAGAAGAAAGTGAAGGAACACTATCTCGCTTCCCTTCCTTAACTATTTGTATGTTAATGTATGTATGTTTATGATAAGTTAATATGTATGTATTTGTGTATTTATGTAGTTATAGTGTATGTATAAGTTTATTGACCTTTGCAACCGCACACACACCAGCACCTGATTGAACTCACTTCTCATCTCCCAGGCCCACTGAAAGAGATCTGTTTAGAGATAAGTGGCGCCTTTGTATACATGTTTCCATTCATAAAATTGTATTTACTGTGTGTACTTAATTGAATAAATAAAGTTATATTAGAAAAAAAAATAAAAAATAAAAAAAAAATAAAAAAAAAAAAAAATAATAACAACAAAAAAATTAAATTTTCTCATGAAATATTTAAATTTTTGAATAATATTTTTTTATTTATTATACCGATTGGTGAATTCCAAAATATTCATATTTAAGATAGACATCTATCGGGGCTAGGCTTAGCTGTAGGCTTGCCCCCTTTAAGTGAGTCTAACAAAAACACGTCAAATGTTGACACATTCTATAAGATTTTAAGATAGATAGAGAACAATAAAACAAAGATAGATGTAAGATGGATTTTTCTAGACATAAGTATAGTTGTAAAATACCCTGTTACTAGTTATTAATAGTTGGAAATAAGAAATTACCCAAACCCCTCCCAGACAAAATAATGAAAGCGCCAGAAGAATATATGTAAGAACTGGTATGTTACAAGGGGAATGGAATAGAAGATGATAGTAAATAAGAATAGTTAAACACGAAGGAGCCATGTGAGGGCCATCGCCAATTAATTAAAATTAGATAAGATAACAATGCTGTATAAAATAGGCTCTGCCATAGGTAGAGGTGAGCATGTAATAAATAAAAAAAAAATATTGACACATAAACCAAATTCTAATTACCGAAATGGGGCCAAATTAAAATGGGATAACTCGGGAAACAATAACTTTTAATTTAAAAAAAATCAAAATTGATTCACCCAGTTGAAAGATATGAAGAGATATGAAGACAACCTCCTCCTTTTTTGAAATAAGTTAAAAACTATTGGCAAATTGTAGGTGTGTAATGCACCTCTGCCTACCCCCTCGGGATATAAAAACTACCATAGACAACGACAGTGTACGCAATCTTAGTTATTTCCTTTTCCGTGTACCTATCTCAAGTCACAAATAGGTGTGAACCTGTAGAGAAAGTTCCTATTTGCACTGATGCCCCACAGATTAACTTTATTTCACATATTTCCTACTAAGTTAAACCTTAATGTTTTAAAGTAGAGTTTCAAATGTGTTTTTATGTCAGTAATTTCATTATTTGTTACGCAAATTAAGTGAATTTACATGTTGTAAAGTGACATTGTTTGTCTTGTAGTGTATACGCTTCTTTGATATTCTACCACGGTTGTACATAATAATATAATAGTTTGTACATATAATAATGTTTGTACGGGTCATCGCCGTAATAAAATTGCTATCTGATGTTTATTTTGATTGTAGTTTATATTTATACTTTTTTACACAGCACTAGCTTTTGTCCGCGACTTCATCTGTGCACGATTTGTACTTTGAGTAGGTAGCTAGGTATTTAGCCTATTTTCTATTCCATTTGTCAAAGGGCCACATTTACATATGCCTATTCTTTCTATAAAAGAAGAATAGTGTAGAGGTTTTTTCAATTCATCAATGTCAATTTACAATAAAAATATGTTTACACAGATACTCGTACAATAGCGCAGTCAGACGAAACAAAATCATTATACTCGTCCCGCATCATTCCTGGCGCAAAAGTGCCCATGATGCTAGCAGCGTTGGCGCGCTGAATGGGAATGGACAACCTTTGCATAGTGTAGCTATGTAGAGTTGTACGTGAAAAAAAAACATGCCAAACATTGAAACAAAAACCGCCTTCAAATTACCGAAATGGGATCAAATTATTGTCGACATGGGATCAAATTGAAATGGGACGACTCAAAAAGAAGTAGCATTCAATAAAAAACATCTAAATTGGTTTACCGAGTCGAAAGATATGAGGTCGAATTGAGGACCTTCTTCATCTTCTTCTCCTTTTGTAGCCGGTTAAAAAGATGTTTATTATTTCGAAAATGTTCATGAAAAATAAAATACCTATCATAGTGGTACCTACAACATGCGGCGGCATTAGTTATAGAGGTTATTTAAGGAAGTGCATTATGATAAAATTAAAACTGCAACCAACTCAACCTGCCATCATTAAAAGAAACATGTTTTTCAATACTTTCTATAAACAGATTCGTTATATAAATTAGAAACTGTGTAACTTGTACTTCTGGCTTCTAAATCTGCATATATTAGTGATTGTGTTACGTAATATTCGCTAGCTAATAGTGTAAAATACTACATATTACTTGCAACAGTGACGAGGAATGTCTTTAACAGTTTGGCGTTAATATTGATTAGGTAATAATGTCTATTATCATCAACTGATTGTATAGATATAACTAAACTTATTGACCGGTCTGAACAGAGGCGAAAGTCAACTGAGCGAGCGGCAGTGTGGATACCTATATAGTTAGGGAAATTTTGTAAATAATAAATAAATAAAATAAAATAAAAATATTTATTTCAGGTAATTTTAACCCATATTGAGCATAAACCCTCATAATCCATTATCTACATATAAAAATTAAATGATTGGAAAACAAAAATTGAAACAAATATAAATCAATATAAAACAAAAATAAAATTAAAATTAAAATAAAATAAAATAATAACAATTACAAAATAAAATATATCACAATTAATTCCTACTTATATTATTAAAACAGTCTTTTCATCGGGCACTGCTGTACATGGCTTTGACAGCAGTGCCTGATGTAAGGACAGTCCATCCTGTCAGCGATCATTCTTAGGATGGTGTTAGAGCTGCCCCAAACCCTGCGCACCAAGGAGGCTCCTCTTTTGCGCATGCTCGCATAAAAAAGTCAGTATTCGCCGCAGCGAACATGCCAGATGCGCTACAAACTCGGGGCAGCCCCACCACCGCCCTAAAAGCGTTATTATATTGGACGCGGAGAGCACTGTAAACCTTTTGTGAATATCTAGCCCATAAACTACATGTATATAAAGAGGTACAGTATGCACGGAAAAGAGTTATCTTCACATCTGTGGAACATCGTGCAAACCTTCGTGACAACATGTTTGCCCTCTTGGACAGTGCTCTCCGTTCCCGCTCAATGTCCGCATGGTCTTTGAGGTCCACCGTAAGTATATGCCCCAGATAGGTGAATTGGTTCACTCTTTCCAGAGGAAACCCATTGAGTCGAACAGGAGGCAGGTTCTGTGGACACCTAGCACCGTCGACCTCAAAAACCATGTATTGACTCTTGGTCACATTATATTTTAACCCGTGTGCACCGACATATTCCTCACAGGTCCGAATCAATTTTCTCAAGCCACAGATCGATGCGCTCAGCAGCACCATATCATCCGCGTAACTCAAATTGTTAACGCACACTTGTAATCACATCGCTTATATTATTATGTAGAGAATAATAAATATGGCCAGTTTTTGGCAACTACTAACTGACATCGACAGGCACAAAGTTTTCCACAACTAATCAAGGTTTTATGCAGTTTCTTTTATTTCGTGTTTTGGTCAGTTGGTAGAACGTCACTTCTGGAAAGAGAACAGTCGCTTGTTCGAGTCCGATTTTGCGATTTATATTGTAAAATTATTATTTATTTTGTTTTAATTTGTATACAGATTATACCTATACTTTCTTTGCTAAGCGGTGTTTGACAGTGAAAATGTTAACTATCTTCACAAAGGCCGTTAAGTTTAGTACAATCTGTTATGAATTAATATCCGTGAGAACTTACCATCGAACTGTATTGTGACGTAATTCATCTATTAGATAAATTGATATTCAGTTAACTTTAATGTCGTACATAAATATCGAAAAACACTCGTAGGGGTGGGATACTCTAAAGAAACTCGCCAAGGCTCGTTTCTTAAAACCTGTTAATGTTCTAATACCCTTATTTATGAAACAGTTTCATAAACTACTATTCTTACACAGAATAACTGCATGGCAACCTAGGTACAATACTCATACATTAATATCTTATATAGATTCACATTTATGTATGACTAGTGGTCGTCCGCGTGGTAATTTGGATTTTTTCCCGTTCCCGTCGCGCCGCGTCATATTTTGAACAATTCACACAATATCTTTATAAATTGTAGCCTATGTGTTATTCTGATGTATAATCTATATTATTGTAAAGTTTCATTAAAATCCATTTAGTAGTTTTTACGTGAAAGACTAACAAACATCCATCCATCCATACATACATACATACTTACATACTCACAAACTTTCGCGTTTATAATATTAGTAGGATTGCATTGCGCTGTAATCTTATAGGTAACCTACTGTAAACTAGTTCATTAAAATTTGATAAATCGTGCTATGTGTGTATTAGCATTGATTAAACGCTTGATCTTCAATAAATGTTCTATCTAACAATTTTATTTCCAATTTGTGCTGGTGTATTTAAAACACTAGTATACTTTAATTTTCTAATCTATTTTGACAATACATGAATGATGCTAATTAATACACAAAGCCATAAATATACTGGATTATAAATCATATCACAGTTAACGACATCATAAACTTAAGACTACTTAACATTAACATCTAAATTTATAATCTTGAGGTAATATTTAAACCACTTTCTGGTGAAAGGTAAGTGACTCTAACAATCCGTACTAATATGTAGACGATAAGAGACAAAATAGGTGCATTATTATTAGTATATTCGGGATATTTACACACTCACATATCACGCCTACGGGGTAGGCAGAGGTCCATTACACACCCACAATTTGCCAGTATTTTTAGTCCCCGTAATATGGGGCAAGCCTATTGCCATCACTGGGACACATATAATGGGTTATGTGTAAAATGGCCGAATGAATTTAATAAAAAGTAGCAGCAATATTGTCATTAAAAAAAAAATTAAACCCGTTGCAATGCTACGAGTATGAATATATTGTTGCTAAAGGCATAGCAAGGCATCCGCATTACGTACCAGCCACTATGGAACAGCCAATTAAAGTCCTAAGTAATAATATCTGTCCACTAGAAACGAACTAGAAAGAGGGTGGATACTCGTAGATATTATTAAACATTTTCTCCATCAACTGCCAATACTTCAGTTTATCCGCGATCATAGCGCTTGCATCAGCGCTGAAATATCGGAGTCTCAATAATATGTTACATGGTAAATATCCCGAACATACTAATAGTAATGTGAACGACCATGATAGTTTAAAATAGGTACAATATTTAGAATGGAACAATATGCAAATAAAAAGTTCAAAAGTTAACGGGAATGCTAATAGATCTTATTTGCCATTGCTAGTATTATTTTATAGACAGGTATACTTACATTAAAACGGGTATATAGGCGTGATGTATATCTGTCTGTCAAAAAAAACCTTCCCACGAAAATACACATTACGGTGATACTGATAAGTTTATAATATATTTTGTCAAAAGTACATTATTAGACCTTGAGCTAGATACTAGTTCCATGGGAGATAAAATATAATTAAAAATATAGATATATATATAAAAAAAAAATATAAAATATATTTCTATAGGCAGTTGTTTATGAAGCCTCAAGAACGTTGTAATTCCTCTGACGGGTAGAGGAGTTTATTACGATTTTGCACTACTTAGCTGCCTCGGGAACTTCGTAGCACCCTTTTAAATATTCCTTAAACCTCCACAAATATTTCAAGACCAAAATTATAATAAATAAATAAATGGCGATAGATAGAACATGGGAGGGACATGTACCTTAGTGGACCTGTACGAGGCAAGGCCAAATGCAATACTTACGCGTTGCAGAGCTCTGGGCCAAAACAATATAAAAGAAATTTATAGTGTTGTACACGAGATGAAGTATAATAGAAGATTATTATAAGAACACGAGTACCAGACATGTATACCCACTTCTGAAATTAGAAGAAGTTAAAGTAATAGTCGTTAAGATCATAATTCACGAAGAATTACTGCACTGATATCTGCCTGTCAGTCTGTCAATCCATGACAACCCATCCCCTTTCTTTTTAAGAACCTTCTATGTCCAAGCATAGAAGGTTACTAACTTCTACATAAATACAACATACATAATTAAATTGGGTTGTCTTTGGTGAATTATTATGTTCAGCATGGAGGTAAGTAGTTTATTCAATTTAAATGAATGAAAAAACGTGATAAGAAGAAAAAGAAAGAAAAATATGTTTAATCCTTAAACAGACATGGCGATAACAATACACAAGTAAAATATTAGAAGTAGGTTAAGGACAGAAAAATCGTAGGTGTATGCTAGTACACGCCACACCTGCGTAGAAATTGGTCTCCTCTCAGCTTATGCTGACGTGGGCAGACCCACATTTGCCAGGACTGGTTTTTTAGAGGAGGCCAGTGACACTGAAAATGGCGGCGCACCCATGCAGTATCTCACCCAGCACAATTAATCACAATATCGTGATAAAAAGATGACAAAAAGAATGATGATAAAAAGAGACTGTGTTTGTGTGTGTGAAATTTCTTATTAACTGTTCTGAAAATAGATAATAAAGTGTTCTGAAGAGCTCTTCAATCTGATCCCACCCTCTTCCTTCCGATCCCGAACAACGCGTGCCGGGCAGAGATGCCACTCCCACACAGTGCATAGCATGTTCGCGAGAACCGAGTGTTTTAAACGTTCGTTTTTCTGCCGAACGATATTGGCCTGGAACGCCCTGCCTGTGCACGTGTTTCCTCCCACATATAATCCTGGGTTCTTTAAGCGGAGCGTGAAGAGGCACATCAGTAGGTCGTTAAGTTGAGGGCCACTCTCTATAGTATTGTGTGCTGTGAGAGTGGCCCACAATCGCTAGACGTCGTCACGACTTACCACCAGGCGGGCGGCGTCAATTTGGCGAACCCAATATAAAAATAAAAAAATAAATAACTAGAAATCTACTTTGGTTCTGAAGAATGACTTATAGGTAAATCTTTCTTACTCATATTTTAAACATTGACCTACTTTGAAGTAGGTATTACATGAACACCTAATACGGAAGATGAGTTATAAACTTAATTGCTTTAAAATGTAGGCCACATTCATCAATAAGTTGGTAAATATTGTTGTATTTAGACTTAATAGTGGATATTATAAATCAATATGTTTCTCAATATTGTACGGTGTATACGCAACAGTTAATGAGACGAGATGAGGGCTTCGGTAACTGTACTTCATAGCGAAGGTATAGAGATACACTCAAAATTATAAATCAATAGTAATAAAACTTGAGAACATTTAATTTCTCGTTATGTTCAAGTTTGTACTCTACATTGCAGATTACATTATCGTCACTTAGTAAGTATTTGTATTTATTTATCCCTTTTAAGGTAATCAAACATGAAACAAGATAGATTAATCTTTGTACCAGGTTACACAGGCAGACTCACAAGCACAAACGTCAGGCACAAAAGGTATGTACCTGTGCATATAGTTTTTAATATGATTCGTGCTTATTCCTGTACAATAATATAATATAGATTATGAAACGCGACGGTTTAAAAAATAATAAGAGAGATTAAAAACTGGCCAAGTGCGAGTGGGAGTCGTGCACGAAGGGTTCCGTACCATTATCTATAATAATAGGAAAACAAATTACGTTTATTGTATGGGAGCCCCCCTAAATATGGATTTCATCCTGTTTTTTAGTATTTCTTGTTACAGCGGCATCAGGAGAAATACATCATCTGTGAATATTTCAGCTTTCTAACTATCACGGTTCATGAGATACAGCTCAAAACAGACGGACGGACGGACAGCGAAGTCTCAGTAAAGCCTCAAAAGGGTAAAACCTATGTATTCGCCAAGATCTCATTTTATCTCTTAGCATTCCTCCCCACCAAAGAGGGCTGGGAGGGCTGGCATTTGCACGATGTATTGCGATACTAACTCAACTAAAAAAGACGATTATGCTCCAGATAAAAGTAAAGTAGGTCTACAATCATATAAGTGGTTAGGTAGATAATGTTACTTATCTCGTCAGCTGCGGTACTCGGAACTCGACGGGAGCCACAAGTTGCACACCAGAGTTCGCACGATTACGCAACAACACACCATTGAACAGAACCTTCTACTTTCCCATCGTTCGTACGTTCTTTACTCGTGTGGGAATAATTTTACGATAGTTCACTTTGTACGTAACTTGTTGTTAATGGTATAGAATTTTCTACACCGCGTTATGAAGTTGAACTTTTGATTTCTGTATCGAGATACGAGTCATTTGAGACCGGTTATAATGTTAACTTGATCATGTGGAACTCATTGTATTCAATTTACCTTTACTTTTACTTTTTTTATGCATCTGACAGGCACACACATTTCGCGAATTCTATAACCCCTCACATAATAAGTTAGCTTATTCTGAACCGTTTCTGGTGACTATTATTATGCACGTGGCGACTATTATAAGATCTGATGAACATAAAAGGTCACGGTAAGTGGTACTAGGAACGCTTTGATGTGGGACGAACCAAGTTAAAAGCGAAATGTGAAATATGAGCATATAATAGGTATGCGCGCCTACCCTTTCAAGGAAACAGGTGTGATTTTTTAGTAAGTATCTACGATTTTTTTTTAAATTTTTTTTTAGATTCGCGGCCGCATTTGCTTTTATTGCTGAGCACCTCTGGTAAGCACTAAAAGAATTCCCAGTGGCGAACGGCGGACCTTAGCCAATTGTGTGGCCGCTGCGTGGTGGTCGGGTGTTACCCCGCATCTTTGGGGTCGGGTTTTATACAGCGTCGGTGAGTGAACGCAGTCCTTCTATCAGTACCTATGTACAATGAATGTTATAAATGCATTTTACTATGTAATTTATTGTATTTAAGTAATTCAGTAGCTTCTGTCCAAGCAGCCAAGCTTTTGTATGAAGTATGAGATGCCGATGATGCCTGCGAGTATTGAATAATATAAGTTACTTACTCTAGACATCTGTGAAGAAAGTGCAAGAACGCAGGATCATCGGTTCGAACTGCTGCAGCTAAACTCCTGGAACCAGGGCGGCGCTTACGACCTTTGGAGTTCGTTACACTCCGGGGAGAACCTTTTGAGTCTGCAAGAAGGGATAAAATTATAACCCAAATTGTCTCATGGGGCTTTCTACATTATGGCTATTTTCTTATCGTCTGTTATCTACGTAAAATTCCTAATAGATTTATTGGAAATTAACGGTCTTCGACTCATCATCTGTGTACATTGGGTACCTGTTATTATTTGGAAGACACGATCACGTAGGTACAGTTCCATTTTTAGGGTTCCGTACCCAAAGGGTAAAACGGGAACCCTATTACTAAGACTTCGCTATCTCTCCGTCCGTCCGTCGGTCTGTCTTGGGCTGTATCTCATGAACCGTGATAGTTAGAAAGTTGAAATTTTCACAGATGATGTATTTCTGTTGCCTCTATAATAACAAATACTAAAAAACAGAATATATAATAAATATTTAAATAACAACAGACGTGATTTTTTTGCCGTTTTGATTCGGAACCCTTTGTCCGCGAGCCCGACTTGCACTTGACCGGTTTTTAATGTTTCCGGTGTTTAATGACTACTTCGGTGGGGTGGTTCGATTCCCGGTCGGGATAAACTTTGGGTGATGACATATACGTTTGTACCGAAGTATACTACTATTAAAAAGAGGAAAGATTTGTATTTCTGTGTGTATGTTTGTAATGAATAAACTCAAAAACTACTATGCCGATTTCAAAAATTCTTTCACCATTGGAAAGCTACATTCACCCTGAGTAACATATGCTACTTTTTATCCCGGTAATGTGTTCCCACGGGAACCGGGAACGAGTAAACTAAATCACGCGGGCGGAGCTGCGGCGATCAGCTAGTGTATAATATGTATGTATTTACATAAAAAAGTATAAAAGTATTTATATAAGTTTATATAGTACTCGTATCACAAGCTCTGCTTAGTTTGAGACTAGATGGCGTTGTGTGATTGGTCCTAAATATTTATTTATTTATTTCCAATGGATTCCTAGTGCCACTGCAAGGTTAACTGAAACCCTGGACTTATAGATAAGGTTCCTGCTTCTATACAAGTATAATGTGCTCCAAATAACTTTTATGAAAATTACTGAAGGTACTCTAATAGCAAAGTCAATCCATTCTGTTCTTAGAAGTTACTTAGAATTTGCACATACAATTACAGACTTGTGACCTGCTAGCATAATTTTCATTAATTTACTTAAGACCTAGTTCTTTATGGTACATTTTAATGCAAGTCACTTAAATGTATGTGAACAAGGACGACAGAAATTTTGCAGGACATTTCATGATATTATATTTTTGCACACAAACCCAGTTTCACAAGAAACAGTTAATTTTGCAAATAAACACCCTCAAGTCCTTTATAATATTGTTGCGATTTAAGTGAAGAAATAACTTCCTAATGTCATTATCACTACAATTAACATAGAAACACATTGGCAGAACAAATATTCCCACAACACAATAACGTAATAACTTTTTGTTCTATAACCCGCTTTAGATACTGTATACATCTGTAAGACTCTTACCAAAGAACAATCTCTTCCTTGTAGCGTGTAAGAGAAGATCTGGGGGAGGTGGGCCAAGTAGCTCCATGATGCAAGCTAGTTGTTCTGCTTCATTCTCACCAGGGAAAAGAGGATATCCTGTGTGGAGCTCTGCAAGGATGCAACCTGGAACCAAGGTAAATAAAATAGGTTAGTACATTTACAATGCATTGATATCCTATTTCTCAATGAGTTCAAATGAATTATTTTAAAAGTTTGAACATCATATTTACCATTGCTTTGTCATGGACTTTCGCCAGGTAACGCCTGATTCCATCCAATATTTGAATTATTTTAGTTTTAATTAGAGACACAAGATGCTACATAAGTACTAGTAATCTGATTATTCAATGCGACAGCAAAAGCGCTGACATTTCTAGGGTCCCAGTCCCCCTTACCTGCACTTGGTGTACCTGCTGATAGACAGATGAGACTTTTGCATAAATACTCAAAGTGCCCGAAAACGGTAATAGGGTCCTATTACGTGTAAATGTGGGCGTAGTAAACGTACCCCCTTTGGGCGTAACAACTTGATATTTAATTGCGTGTTGATAACAAAACTGTAATGTATGTGTAATAAATATTTCATAACAATCACATTATTTTTATATCTGAGTAAAGATTTGTGAGATCTATGTCGAATTGCAACTTGTCATCTATTTCAACCACTTCAACGATATCTTATTTGTCATCTCCACGTATCACTTATTCTACTTTAAAAGTAACGAAACAAGAAGCATCCGTAAGTTGCGTAAAAACAACATTCTTTCGTTTCAATATCTGCAACATCAAGGTATACATACCGCAGTCACCTTTCTCCCTTACTTTCTAGAATTACTTGTATCTTGCCTACATCATAAAACGATAATAGCTCATGTTAAGATATATTAGGTTTTTAATGGTACAAGTTAATAGTTAATATAATTATAAGTATCCGCCATTCATGACTCCATTTTTTCAGAATACTCTCAGCAACTATCATGGTTAATAAAGGCAGTACTACAGTCGTTAGGTCAGACTAATGGTCCATTTATGCGATCAGATTGACCATTACAATAACTTCATCAGAGCATGTGGGTATCAAAGCTCCAGATGTTATTGCGATTGGAATCGACCTCGTCATTTAAGTGTATTTCTTGCAAAATATAAGATGTTCTTTGTGTCCGTTTCCATTCAACCCTGAAGCCTATTATCAGGACTACTGGATTATGAATAGGCATTAAACCCGAAGTTATCTCCTTTAGAATCCCAGGCCCACTGTTCTGCTATATGTAATGGAAATAAATGTGAAATGGCAATGAAGATAAATACTTGACGTCACATTTTCGAATGGTCATTACTAAAATTCTGTTTGTGCGCGTAATGAGGAGTTAAGTGCTGATGTAACCTTTTTGCAACAATCTTTGGGCTTTTGGCCTACATACAACTGGCTGAACGCAAGTGTTCATAAACGACTATTAAAAATGACGTAAAACTTTTATTTTCTAATTCCGATAGGCCTCAATACTTATTTGAGTTCCGTATTTTAATTATTTTGTCGACGCTGTCTGCTGTGCCGCCATTGTAGAATTTATCACTAGAAGAATAAGCACAACCACATTTTGACATAAAATGAAATAAAATACGATTGCTACTGAAACCAATTTCCATACTTCTTCCTAGTCGTAAATAGTCGTCAGAATGGGCGTTGTTGATTTGATAAGTGGCGCGGTAGCGGTTCTAAGTTAATATCTATAGTTCTTACATAAGAAAAGCTTAGTTGACTAGGGCACGTGGGCTCTGTCACAATGACTGATTTCAGCGGTTATAATAATTTGTTTTTAGTAATTCTTCGCGGTAGCTGACTACTTGCGGTCAGATAAATTACTTGTTAGTTGATAAAAAACATTGAATTAAGTAATCTGCTCGTCTTTTTTGAAATCGGTGGAATATAAATAAAACGTAACTGTCTGTTTGTTATGCGTGTCTGTACTTTCCGGAGTAACCGAACAATTTTTGGTCCAGTTTTCACAGATATACAAAGCTCAACTCAGGGCAAAATTATAGGTTATGTAACACCAAAATCGGATGACAGGAAAAAAGTGTGAAAAATTAACATATTCCACGCGTGTGGGCAAGGTACTTGTACATATCGCAACAAATGATGCCCTAACCAAACAATCAATGAAGACATCTCAAGTGGGGTCATCAAATATACAATATGATATAACAGAAAAGAATCTACAATTTCAACAATCTCGGTTACATCATCTTTCAAATATGCACTATCATTCAAGAGAGCTACAAAAAAAAACAGAATTCTAGGTTATGTATAATTGAACTCGGAGTATTTTTGCGGTCAGTGTAAAACTGTGTCGATTTTATTTTTTTATTGTTATGAGCGCTTCAAATAATTCCAAATTGCGAATTTTGGATGTTGAATTGTATTCATTAGTTGTTACACCGAGATAATGCGGAACTTGCAAATATTGGTGCATACGGAATCCATTCAGACATGTTTCTGGTATTTTTACATAAGGTGTGACGAAGTATGAACGGTAGTATACAGACGTGTTAGTTCTAATATGTATCTTCCTATCAAAGTTATTAGCTATAGACATACATCCACACAAACACACGTCCATTACACACTCACAAAAAAAAACTCACATAAACACTCATTCACACACGCCTATTATCAAACGCACACGCACTCTCACCTTTAGCATATACTAATTCTAATTAGGTAAAATTTGTAAGTAAACAAATAAAAAAAAATAAAAAAAGACTTAATTTAAAAAAATATACCAAATGTAATGTAAGGAGCTTCCTAACACAAGAATATTTGCTTAAAACGAGCTTCTAAAATCAAAATTGTAAAATTTATTCACAGAATAAATTTATAATTATTCTTAAGATTGTTGAAATAGTAAGGGCCCGTGTCCACACAGCATGACGTACTGCGTTCTTTTCATAGTGGTTGACGCTCATTTCTGGCGTCCGGACCGAGCTACAAAATAGCGCTTGCGATAGAATAAAGTATGTGTAAATGTCGCAACTAAGTAGGAATGAATAGTAACATGCTCATAGATCCAGTGATGTGCAACGTTGTTGAACTGATTCGAAGGATCAGACTGAGACTCTACGCGCTCCACGCTATCTCACGCCAGCATGCAACTGAATATTTACTCATCAAGTGTAAAAAGAAAATGTTTTTGTCAATTTTTGCGTTTGAAAGCGTCACAATCGCGTGCCAACAGCAATGGAAAAAGACTATGTGCAAGGACCTTAACATTAGTATTGAAAACATAATTTATTTGCGGAAATGTTTGGTTCGGTTAATTAATGCCACGAAGATTACAATTTGATTACTTTCGATTGCAAGTTGGTCAGAACTCCGCTCGTAGCCATTGGTGAGATACTTTAATAAACGTAGACGTTACCAAATTTATTTTTATAATTCTTTTTTGATCGACTTTACTAAATATAGTTTCGATATTTGTTAATGTTATAATGATAAATGCTTTATTTTCCTCACAAACAACTAAATCTCTCTTGGAAACTGTTGTTTATGCATGCCCAGTAATGAGATGATGTATTATAACCCCAAAATTAATGATGTAAGTGTAGGTACTTGACTGCTTAGGTGCCGTGGTCGGTAGAGCATCGGCTTTCGACTCTGAAGTTTTGGGGGTCGATCCACGGATTGAATCGAATATTGGTGTGATCCACAAATGTTTGTTTCGAAGTTTGGGTGTATTCTATTTATAGTATGTATGCATTTAGAAATATATAAGTATGCTTATCAGTTGTCTAGATCCCATAGCACAAGCTTATAGCTTAGTTTGGGCTAGATGACGTTGTGTAAGCATTTCCAAAATATTTATTATAATTATCTGACTACCTCGGTGGCACAATGGTACTATGTACGAACTGCCACGCTCGAGGTCTCGGGTTCGATTCCCGGGTCTGGTGGATAATGTATAATTCTCTTTAGAATTTTACCCAGATAATTATCCTAGAGTCTGAAACTTGTGCCCGGTAAATGGCAATAGGCTCGCCCCCTATTACATGGGACCTAACATAGCTGGCGAGATGTGGGTGTGTTTGCACACCTCTGCGTACCCCTTCGGGGAAAAAGGCGTGATGCTATGTTATGTTTTTATGTTTATCTGGCTATCATCTATAACAATTACTTCGTAGTAACTAGAAGTTACTCCGTACTTAACTAGAGATGTAGTTAATATCAGAATCCAATGAAAGTTATAGCACAAAACCCAGAAAAGTTACCATAAAAATATTGCAAAAAAAAGGCATGGGCTCAGCGTATCGAACTAGAATCAGGTATACGGTTTACTGTCTTTCACTAAATTTTTAACCAATGAAAACGCGGTAAAGTCTATCACATGAGATAATCCCCACATCTGATTGGTTAATAAGCCTATTAAAATGTCAAAAGAGAGATAAACTATTGACGTTACTCACCCATACTCCACATATCAATAGCGGTGCCGTACTGCAGGCCCAGGATGACCTCAGGGCTCCGGTAGAACCTGGACTGTATGTAGGTATAGACGCGCGCGTGCGTGTAACAGGAACTTCCAAAGTCTATCACCTTGATGGAAGAACTTCCTCTCGCTTTCAGTAGAATGTTTTCCTGGTGTAACAACCTTTGGTTACTTATAAGCGTTTTGGAGTTTACTCCTTAAAACCCGTAAAACCTACTAACAAGTAACGAAAATCGTGTCACGTTTTTGGTGCGCACCTCTAGTGCGCAACTTTCTAATTTGTTATGGTTAGATACTCGTACTTAAGGAGTACACTCCAGTCGTGCGTCGGAGCTGACACACACACTTTTTTATATTTAAAACTATCAAAATTTTCTAGAATAAAACGTATAGGTATTAGTTAAATAATAAGTTATACATTCTAGAAATCTAAGTCACCCACTGCCAAGCGGAAGTTTATCACAATTTACGATTGCACTCAATAGGAATACCTCCTGGGGCGAGACTTAAATTGGCTATCGAAATGTTAGACTTTAATACATTCTTCTGCCTCTGTAATACGAGTGAGACTTAGTAAGGTACCAAGTATTCATCACTCTCCATTGTCGAGTCCAAAATTCAAACATAGAATCTCTCTTCTTGCATCTAATGGTAAGAAAATACACGTCAAATTTGACACAATAACGGAATGGGACCAAATTTGACACAATAACGGAATGGGACCAAATTTGACACAATAACGGAATGGGACCAAATTTGACACAATTACGGAATGGGACCAAATTTGACACAATAACGGAATGGGACCAAATTGAAATGGTCCCACTTGGGAAGTAGTAGCTAAGAAAAATATCCAAATCAGTTAATCCAGTCCAAAGATATGAGTTGAGAACCTCTTCCTTTTTGGGAGTCGGTTGAAATCTGCGAATCTAGTTGGTAGGTAGGTGC
This sequence comes from Nudaria mundana, assembly GCA_963556515.1. NCBI lineage: Eukaryota > Metazoa > Arthropoda > Insecta > Lepidoptera > Erebidae > Nudaria > Nudaria mundana. Next base: position 2,548,432 of record OY748291.1, on the reverse strand, counting down.
CGCAGAGATTAGAGTAGGTAGACGTCTACTTAAATAGATCAACAAAGATTTCTTTATTTTTGTTTTGTTTCTGCATTCGAAGCGTAATTAATTTTAAATTCGGATTAGTTTTTTTGTCGCTATAATTATTCGACCGTTGGTACAGCCACAGAATAGAGAATAGTACTTACATACAGAACTTGCACTCCGACGTTAATTAAAGCACATTATTTTGTTTACATAGAACATAATTCGAACGTTGTCCAGTAGAGTAAAATATATACCAGCATAATTTGACCAATAATTATGACGTTAATGCCTCAATATCAACTCTATGGTCCATGCCGTATCACAAACAAGAGACAACCTTACTGATTTACAACTTCAAGTTGTAGCTGAGACGTCACATATTTTTTGCGATTGTTAGGCGAGTGAAATAGGCCTGGTTAAGCTTGTCAATCCTTCCTTGTTTTAATAAATTAGTATTAAACAGATACAAATTTCCACTTACCGGTTTTAGATCACAATGAATGATATTTTCAGCTTCAAGCAACCTGAGACATCTCAGAAGAGAGTTTGCAAACCGCCTAATTAAACTCAAGCTGAACCCCTGGTAGTTGTTTTTCTTGATCAATTCGTATAGATTTATGCTGAGGACAAAGTTTGATAGTTTAATAGCTTTCTTATCAACGACACGATACGCAGAGTTGGAGATAAAACCTCATGTTGATGAGGTGTTATGGGAAGTTACATTTCAAAAACAAATTACATATATTCTCTGACAATGCTCAACAACATCATACATTCTCCGACTACCCCCTCGTACTTGTCTACCCAGTAAAATGATTTCTAAGGGTAAAACGGGCAAAATAGAACACTTTTGACTTTGTGATTTTTTCGAAAAAATGCGATTTAAAGAAGTTACAACCATTTTAAAGCGCTGTATAAATAGATTTTACGATGTGAAAAATGTATATTTTCTCATTTTGAAAAATAGTCAGTTGAAGCTTAAGATCTGATAAGTATTCTGCCGCAGGATTTTTTTGAATTCGATCAAAACTCGGCGAGATAAAAAATGTTGAATGTGACCATTTTTGCGCTTTAAAATGGTTGTAACTTCTTTAAAACGCATTTTTTCGAAAAAATCACAAAGTAAAAAGTGTTCTATTTTGCCCGTTTTACACTTAGAAATCATTTTCCAATATAAAAACCAACTTTTTATCAGTTAACAAATTAATTTGTTTATAACAATTAATAGCCCAACCGCACAAATTTTGTTTTCTTACCCATCGACGCCTTTTGGTCCAAGGTTCACAAAAAGTATAAATTTGTATTGGGGAAATCACATTTTCACTGATTGGTCAGTCATTTTAGTTTTTCAGGGGGTTTGCCGCTTGTCTATTAGCATTGGCATTCTGTTTTTAAATGCATGCTCTCAACATTTGCACGCCTTACAGGCAAAACATGACAGATCTATTTATTTTAAGACCTTTCTTCTTGTATACTTATGTATGCACACTCATGTTTAAGCAAATAAAGTTATCTTATCTTATCTTATAACTAGAACTAAATTCGTACTATTGTCAATCCGAGGGTTTAACAAATAAAATCCGATTTGAAAGACCAATAATAATATTGATAAGATACCTACGAATATTATGATGAATGAATCGTGTAATGAACAAATGAAGCAGTAAATACGATTGCACTGCCACAATGACAGTTTTAAGACAACATTTTCTTTACAAAATTAAGTGTTCTGTTGAGACAATGAAAATAAAAGCGCCTGTTTATTTGCTACAAGCACTTTAATGAAAAGTTAAGTAAAATAAATGGTCTCACAAACTCTTAGCGGGATGATACTATCTTATTCTAAAGGAAAATATTTCATTTCACTATTAATATTAGCGAAGCTGTGTAACTTTGTAAGAAATGATTTTAGAATAATAAAAGCTAAACGGGATTAATATTGTTCAACCGCTAAAGGTGTAGGTATTACGTATTTCAAAGTCTTCTTTGTATTATGAAAGTACACGACAAATACATTTAAATATTTACTTAAAGAAATGTTGCTTTATTTTATACTTTTGGTGATATTAGCTCAGATTATATAGTAATATTAGTCAAAATATACGCCTACAATAAAACTTTCAGCAATTTCTTCTCATACGTCAACGCTTAATATACCGCATTCTTATCCGACAGCGCTAACAAAAGTAAAATTTTACGCTCGAGTGGATCCCATATTTTATATAGGGTTGCTTTTTTGTGTAAATTATAGAAAAACTTACTTACCTCATTAACTCAAAACTGATGCACAAATGGTTCCTAAAGTAGAAATAGTCGAGCATATGGATCACGTTGTGCGACTGATCCTTGTCCTTCAACCGGAGATGGTCCAGGACCCTGACTTCCACAAGAGCCTGATGGTGGAACCTCTTCTTGTTGCGAATGATCTTGATAGCCACTTGGTTACCGCTGCGGTGGTCGTGCGCTCTAATCACTTGGCCGAAGGATCCTTTTCCTATGACTTCCAGGATTTCGTATCGATATGCTATGTGGTCGTGGATTTGCTGGAATTGAGAGGGACAAATTTCAAACTTTCGAAGTTTGTATCAAACTAATTTTACTGATGTGATAAGGTAAAAAAAATATTTTTTTAGAAAGAAAGTTGAGGTCTGTATTTTTCTACTTCATTAAATCGGAAAGTAGGAGATCAGTCCAAGTCCCAAGGTGGCTAACATAGCCCAAAGGAAGTAGTAAGTAAGTAGTGGAACGTGGCAGCAGGCCGACCTCACGAAGACCGGACGATTGATGTGCCAAAAATATGTTCGAGTGAAGACCGCGTATTGCCATGCGAACTTATTTCAGAGGCTCATGTTCAGCAGTGGATAGGCTAATGATGATGAACGACGGATACCAGCAGCCCTAAAAGTCTTGTACTGCCCAAAAAGACTTACCAGAAAACTGGGAGTCTATCGAGAACATTAAAAATCGAACTATTAATAATCGTTGGACCCAAATAATTAAATAACAGTACCCAGAGTATATAAAACGGTCCCATAATCGATAGCATCCGTTTTAGTCCTCTTCTTATAATAATCTCATAATCAAAAAACTCCAAGAGAATAGATTCTTTTGGAGTTTTTTGATTATAAGAAGTCTGAATTGGATTGGCCTAAAACCGCGGCTGCTCCTACATCTTTTATTGAAATCAGCGTTAAGATTCTGTAATATTTTAGGCCGTTAAAACCTTCATCCGAATATAACTTTTCTGTGTGCGCAACTAATTTAAGATGCTTTTTCAATTTTGTTTTCGACGCCTCGACATTTCCGCGGAGACTTTTTTAAAAGCAAATATTGTTAGCTATGACATCATTCACCGAGCCTTTTTTCCATGGTCGATATTGAAGTTCTGTAGTTAGACCGGTCGGATTTTTTATTTAGGGCTCGAAATACCCCTAACGACTGCCATAGATGTTCGTATGACAACCAGGACCGACGGCTTAACGTGCTCTCCGAGGCACGGAGAGGTCTCAATGCCTTAAGAAATGGTCACCCATCCTAAAACCAGCCTGACTAGATGTTGCTTAACCTTTGCAATGTGTGAATATTGTCGGTTACCACTAGACCACGAGCTAGTTCTAGGTATGTACCTACTTTAAATTGTGTGTAGGTAAATAAACAGCTTTTAACATGTAAAATAAGTAGGTACTGTCATTAGGACTGCATCTCAATATGACTAGATAGTCTGAAAGATTAAATCTCAATTTGACTTCCTAATAACCTGTTGAAGTCTTTCATGTCAACATTTTGCTTAGAATTTCTTGTTAACGGGGTGTATAGGGGTTCAGACACGCTAGTCAAAAAAGTACCTTGGATCTCAAGCTATACAGCCAAGTCATAAGACACTCACCTTGTTATAACTGCCGTTCTCATCGTCAAAGCCGCAATTATTCGGCAGATTCGTTTTGGCCTGCACTTTGTTCGAGTCGAGCCCTAAGAACCACACCTCTGGGTACTTCCTGACCTCATTTCGTTCCCACTCTGATAGCCGCTCACTGTACAGCTTTAATGCCTCTGAAATAAAAATAAAAACATACCCTATAAAAAAGCTCACGATGAAAGAATTGTTTTAAATTAAAAAACAAAGATGCCAAGTTTTGTGGAAGATCGGTTAAGATATTATGTGGCTGCTAGACCTGAACATACAGACTACAGACAGACAGACGAAAGCAAAATTGTCCAGTATAGTCAAGCAATGTAGCCATTGAATGGCCCTTTAAATATTTATTTTATTCTGTTTTTTAGTATTTGTTGTTTGTTGTAGCGGCAACAGAAAAACATCATCTGTGAAAATTGCATTATCTAATCCAGATAATGCAATTTTCACACACACACACACTTCTACATAGAAGTGTAAGAACAAGAACGCACAAAGTGATAACCAAAACCAACCACCACTAACACTTAAATGATGATAATTTTACTTTAAAAGTAAAAAATATTATGCGGTCGGGGGACCCCTGTCAGGAACGAAGTTCTGTACGCATCTGTAACGCAAACCAACCTGGGTTTGGCTTACTTTTCGTTTTATGGCGTCGTTACGCCAACGCTAAATTAAAAAAAAAATACGGGCCGTATTTTGGACTCTGCGGACCACCGGTTGGGAACCACTGATTGATACGCGTAACGTGACGATTTCTACTAAATCACACTACCCGTAAACCGCGTTAGAGATCTTCGTTCAAAAAAAAAATTATGCCTGCCAGCCTGGTAAAAACATACGAATCTTCAATCTAAAATCGGTGTTTTTGAATCGTATTTTTTTAAGTATTATTCGAACGTGATTGGACGTCTCAATCGGTAATATCACTCAACAACACTGATATTGCTATTAAACTCTTATTTATACAATTATGTTTTAAATTGAGCCCGATAACTTTAAGCCAGCTTGGTCCGCCATTAGAATCCTGTGCTTTTATAGTAGAGTTTTATTTTATTTTTAGGAAAATACTTGGGTCATTGTAGAGATTTTTTACTTTTATGTAGTGATGAGGGAAATTAACGCCCAAGAACGTGTTTAAAAATAAAATAACGTTTATTATATTTGATTTTTATAGAAAATTATTTAGATTCGTCAAAAGTTGGTGTGACTCTACCGAGGGTTCCAAAATGCAACGAGACTGAGAAGAGCCCTCAAGAAACTCAGTTCGGCGTTTTTCCAAAATATTTCATCTTAAATCTAATACAGAGTTATTTAGAAAGGAGCAATTCGTGTTACAACCAGGCAGCCTTGTCATCTAAGAAATCATTAATACTATAATAAGCTTTATGGCACAATTTACGTTTTATTAGTTTTTTAAATTTATTAACAGATAAATTTGCTATTTCGGTTGTCAATGTATTGTACATTCGAATAAAGTTCCCCGCAAAAGAATTACTCACTTTATGAAGCCTAAATTTAGGAACAGCCAGTTTATCCTTATTTCTTAAGTTTAGATTATGATTATCACTATTTTTCACAAATTTACTTTTGTTCTTGTGGGTATACAATAAAATTTCATAAATATACTGTGAATACACTGTAAGGATGTTAATATGCTTAAACTTATCTCTTAATGACTCCCGAGACCCCATTCCATAGATAGTCCGGACAGCCCTCTTCTGCAACACAAAGATGCATTCAATATCGGCAGCGTTACCCCACAGTAGTATGCCATATGTCATGATACTGTGGAAGTAGCTGAAGTAGACAAGACGCGCCGTTTTAATGTCTGTAAGTTGTCGGATCTTTTTGACAGCATAGGCTGCTTTTTTTTTTTTTTTTTTTTTTTTTTTTTTTTTTTTTTTTTTTTTTTTTTTTTTTTTTTTTTTTTTTTTTTTTTTTTTTGTAGTTCCGCGACCAAGGCCGCGGCCGCTCTAACGTCCGTTGCCGGGCGTCTCTGGTTACAGGCAGAACGTATTTCCAGTGGCGCCCGGCGGAAGCATAGGCTGCTGAACTAAGCCTGGCCGAAATTTTCCCGATATGAGGCCCCCATTGCAATTTGGAGTCTAACGTTATGCCCAGAAAGACAGTGTCATCGACCAATTCTATTATATCATCCCTAACCTTAACACTACCTTTAACAAGTCTTACATTAGGTAAGGTGAATCTTACACATTTAGTTTTATTTTCATTTAATAATAAATTATTAGCACAAAACCAGTGGACTATCCTAGAGAGGGCAATGTTTACATCGTCAACTTCGCGCTGTCTACGTTTAACTTTAAATATTAAAGAAGTGTCATCAGCAAACAAAACTACCTCGTGGTCATCTCTTATGAGGTGAGGGAGATCATTAATATATACTAGAAAAAGAAAAGGTCCCAAAATTGAACCCTGTGGTACCCCCATTGCTACAGGAGAACCAGGTGACTGTTTACCATTGATCACTACTTTCTGGAGCCTATCACTTAAGTAAGAATTGACGAAATTCAAGACCGTCCCCCGGATTCCGTAATGATCAAGTTTCTTAATTAAAGTCTGGTGTTGAACGCAATCGAAGGCCTTAGATAAGTCACAGAATACACCATAAGCATCATATGACTCATCCCAGGCCCTGTATATACACTCTAATAATTTAATTCCGGCATCAGTGGTGGACCGACCACGAGTGAAACCGAATTGTTTTGTATGTAATAGTTTATTAACGTTAAAGTGATTTTGCATTTGATTAAGCATAATTTTTTCAAAAATTTTACTAAATGTAGGTAGTACAGAAATGGGACGGAAATTGGACGGATCTGAAGTACTACCCGATTTAAACAGGGGAATTAATTTACTAGATTTCATTAAATCAGGGAACACACCACTATCAACACAATTATTAAATATTATTACTAGTTCAGGAGCAACCATTTCAATAAAAGAATTTACTAAATACACAGAGATGCCCCAGAGGTCAGCTGTTTTCTTGATATTTAAAGATTTAAAAGTTTTTAAGATGGTGTTTATGTTAACTTTACTGAATTTAAATATAACGTTACAACAAGGAACGTTTGCTTTTAACAAAGATTCTGCAACGGGGGTTGAAGAGCCTAGGGTTTTTGTCAAATCTACAGGAATTCGGGAGAAAAAATTTTCAAATTCGTTAGCGACCTCGAAGTCTGATGTTGTTATTTTACCATTTATATTAAGTTTCAAATTATTATCATTTAATTTTTGTTGACCTCTTTCCGCGTTTATAATTTTCCAAGTAGATTAGATATATAGATTTAACCTCCGCCATAGTATCTACTGCCGGACTAATAAACTCAGGGCGCCCGGCGGACTTGAGGCTGGTTTACATTTTATTTAGTGTTAATTGCGAATGCAAGTGTTTTACAAATCACTTAGCAATTGCAATTAGTAAATTTATGATTAGTACGAGCTCACTGCTCATACTAATCACTAATCAAAGTGTGAACGGGGTTGTAGAAAATGTATTAACACGCACTTAAAAAAAATTGACACAACAACTGACTTCAAATTACCGAAATGGGACCAAATAATTGTCATTTGGGAAGTAGTAGCATTCATCATCATTCACCGAGCATGTTTCCAACTCAGTTGGGGTCGACTTTCTAATCTAACTACAATTCGGCTGAACTTCGATATTTTCCGTAAAGCGACTGCCATCTGACCTCCACAAGTTTAGTTCTGTAGTTAGACCGGTAGGATTTTTGTTTTAGGGCTCCAACTACCCCTAACGACTGCCATAGATGTTCGTACTCGGCTTAACGTGCTCTCCGAGGCACGGAGGGGTCTCAATGACTTAAGAAATTGTCACCCATCCTAAGACCGGCCTGACTAGATGTTGCAATGTGTTAACATTGTCGGTTACCACTAGACCACGAGCCCCTCGATGTAGTAGCATTCAATTTAAAAAAAAGTTCAAAGTCGATTCACTCAGTTCAAAGATATGGATTACGTAACAAACACAGAAAAAAACATACAATCGAATTGAGAACCTCCTTCTTTTTTGGAAGTCTGTTGAAAATGTAACCCAGTCTTTAGCCATATTTGCAGCCTCTTCTAAACCATTTAGTACATTTAGTGGTTCATGGTTGAAAAAATTACTTCTAATCTTAACGTTAGCAGTAAAAATCTTTACAAACCGTTATGATAACTCAATAAAAGTCTGTCTCAACATAGACCGCTTTATGAAGCACTTACCGAATTTCTGATTTACTTACGAGTACAAAAGCTGACAAACAGGTTTAGATATAAACTCATCGGGACTGTAACTAAGTTAACTGAAACGCTAAAGATTGGAAGGTTTTGGTAATAATATCTTTCTATGGGAATTAACACCAAAATTTCTTAGATAATGTAGTAAGTACTAAGTTGCGAAACTTCCTACCAATCTCCACTAAAACTGCACTGGTCCATTCGCTCCTTCTTCCTATTTTGGATTACGCAGATGTCAGCTATCCTGATCTCACCGAACAGCAACTGGATAAACTTGAGCGCCTTCAAAATTTTTGTATAAGATTCATATTTGGCTTGCGCAAATATGATCACGTATCTGAATTTCGCAACAAACTCAAGTGGCTCCCCATTCGTCTTCGCAGGAATACACATATATTAGCCTTACTTTATGACATTTTGTTCCATCCTTCTACTCCCACCTATCTTAAGGAACGCTTTAACTTCCTTTGTGACACACAAACGAAGTCCTTGCGGTCATCCGAGAATTTGACTTTGGAGATGCCAAGCCACAGTACCATCTTTACTGAGAAATCATTCACTATTAAAGCTATACGACTGTGGAATGCACTCCCAGTGGAAATTAGACGAGCTCAAACAATAAATTCGTTTAGGACTAAGGTAAAGGACCACTATTTGTCTTCTTTAGTCCATAAGTTTATTTTGTTTACTGTATTATGTATAAATATTTTGTTTTTGTTATGAACCTAAGTATTTTAACTGCTGTATTACACCATACCCACAAGTGAACATCATTTCAGTCCATCCCAAGGTTGCCTGGAAGAGATCGCTGTATGCGATAAGGCCGCCCATTGTACATAACAATTTATTCTTATTTTTGTAATTTTGGTGTACAATAAAGAGTTTCCTATCTATCTATCTATCTAAGTACCTATAGATATCTTGTATTGTCCATCCAACCAGGTTACACTGGCCATGGTCACAGGGTAACTAGGGTGCTAAGAAAAGGTACCTACATACTTATCTATGAAATGTGTTAATTTTCGTTAAAACGTATATTAATTTAGCTAAACTTTTTAGAATTTAGAACAAAAAAAAACGACTTTAACCGTAAACTAATTGATGAGTTCCCTCGACTGGCTTTCGGCTCCCTCGTAAGATCGACTCCAAATCTTCATTTAAATGGTAGTACTTTGTAATACCTAATGAAAAAAATTACAAACGCACTAGTCGCTCTTACAATTTTTGAAGGTTCCTCTCGATTTCTCCGGGATCCGATCATTAGATCCTGGTTTCCTGATAACGATAACGATACCGAATTTGAAAATTTTTTCTCCCGAATTCCTGTAGATTTGACAAAAACCCTAGGCTCTTCAACCCCCATTGCAGAATCTTGGTTAAAAGCAAACGTTCCTTGTTGTAACGTTATATTTAAATTCAGTAAAGTTAACATAAACACTATCTTAAAAACTTTTAAATCTTTAAATATCAAGAAAACAGCTGACCTCTGGGGCATCTCTGTGTATTTAGTAAATTCTTTTATTGAAATGGTTGCTCCTGAACTAGTATTAATATTTAATAATTGTGTTGATAGTGGTGTGTTCCCTGATTTAATGAAATCTAGTAAATTAATTCCCCTGTTTAAATCGGGTAGTACTTCAGATCCGTCCAATTTCCGTCCCATTTCTGTACTACCTACATTTAGTAAAATTTTTGAAAAAATTATGCTTAATCAAATGCAAAATCACTTTAACGTTAATAAACTATTACATACAAAACAATTCGGTTTCACTCGTGGTCGGTCCACCACTGATGCCGGAATTAAATTATTAGAGTGTATATACAGGGCCTGGGATGAGTCATATGATGCTTATGGTGTATTCTGCGACTTATCTAAGGCCTTCGATTGCGTTCAGCACCAGACTTTAATTAAGAAACTTGATCATTACGGAATCCGGGGGACGGCCTTGAATTTCGTCAATTCTTACTTAAGTGATAGGGTCCAGAAAGTAGTGATCAATGGTAAACAGTCACCTGGTTCTCCTGTAGCAATGGGGGTACCGCAGGGTTCAATTTTGGGACCTTTTCTTTTTCTAGTATATATTAATGATCTCCCTCACCTCATAAGAGACGACCACGAGGTAGTTTTGTTTGCTGATGACACTTCTTTAATATTTAAAGTTAAACGTGGACAGCGCGAACTTGACGATGTAAACATTACCCTCTCTAGGATAGTCCACTGGTTTTGTGCTAATAATTTATTATTAAATGAAAATAAAACTAAATGTGTAAGATTCACCTTACCTAATGTAAGACTTGTTAAAACCAGTGTTAAGGTTAGGGATGATATAATAGAATTGGTCGATGACACTGTCTTTCTGGGCATAACGTTAGACTCCAAATTGCAATGGGGGCCTCATATCGGGAAAATTTCGGCCAGGCTTAGTTCAGCAGCCTATGCTGTCAAAAAGATCCGACAACTTACAGACATTAAAACGGCGCGTCTTGTCTACTTCAGCTACTTCCACAGTATCATGACATATGGCATACTACTGTGGGGTAACGCTGCCGATATTGAATGCATCTTTGTGTTGCAGAAGAGGGCTATCCGGACTATCTATGGAATGGGGTCTCGGGAGTCATTAAGAGATAAGTTTAAGCATATTAACATCCTTACAGTGTATTCACAGTATATTTATGAAATTTTATTGTATACCCACAAGAACAAAAGTAAATTTGTGAAAAATAGTGATAATCATAATCTAAACTTAAGAAATAAGGATAAACTGGCTGTTCCTAAATTTAGGCTTCATAAAGTGAGTAATTCTTTTGCGGGGAACTTTATTCGAATGTACAATACATTGCCAACCGAAATAGCAAATTTATCTGTCAATAAATTTAAAAAACTAATAAAAAGTAAATTGTGCCATAAAGCTTATTATAGTATTAATGATTTCTTAGATGACAAGGCGGCCTGGTTGTAACAACGTAACGAATTGCTCCTTTCTAAATAACTCTGTATTAGATTTAAGATGAAATATTTTGAAAAAAGCCGAGCTGAGTTTCTTGAGGGCTCTTCTCAGTCTCGTTGCATTTTGGAACCCTCGGTAGAGTCACACCAACTTCTGACGAATCTAAATAATTTTCTGAAAATTTCAAAGATAAAAAAAAAAAAAAAAAAAAAAAAAAAAAAAAAAAAAAAAAAAAAAAAAAAAAATGCACCAACTTGGAAATATATCCTTTCCAACAAAAAAAACGTAAATATTAAAATTGGTTCATAAACGAATACGAAGTTATCCGCGAAGAAACAAAAATAAAATATACGCTCGATTAAAAAATACAGAATTGTTTATCGCTAGGTAGAGTCACAAAAAACCGAATTTATTAACTGACACCGGTTGAGAATATACTTACTTTCGGCTAAACTTTTGCATTCATGTATAAGGTCAGTCGGCTTTGGGACAAGTAATAAAATCTCTGATTTTATACACAACACCTATCAAAGTGACAGTTTTTAGCCAGAGTCCAAGTAAAACTACCAAAGCTACATTTTTACAAACATACCAACTTTTTAGGGTACCGTAGTTCAAGTTTTGGAACCCTTATAGTTTCGCCATGTCTGTCCGTCCGTCTGTCCTCGGCTTTCCTTCTAAACGGTGAGTGCTAGAAACATAAAACTTTGCATTGAAACGAGTATGTGTAGTTAGTGCTACAATAAAATGATGATTTTTTTTGGGGTACCTCCTATACACGTAACCAGAATTTGTATGTTTTTCTTGCGTCAACCCCGGAGTGTGGGGTAACATAGAGAGGTTGCTGAAACGAATTTAAAACAGAGCGTCGTCGTCCGTCCCCCCCCTAAAATCTAAACGCCTGTCTTGAAAAATCTGAAAATATTTGTGATGGTAGTCCATGTAATGAACTTTAAATCCCATAATTCAGTTAGTTCAGGAGTTATAGAGGTTATTATGTTTGACTACAGAACCCTATACCCTGTTTTATAATATTAGAATGGCACGAAAAATATAGGTACCTTCTACACCCATTACGTAATACCCTGAGAAACGATTTTCGGAAAGGTAAGAAGGGTCAGACACAATGCGATGTAAAGGGTAGAGGACCTTTGTAGTCTTTGACGAAACTTTACCTTTGTGATGTAGCAAATTATAAAACTTAGTTATAAAGGATCTCCGGATAGTGTTTACACGAAACAATTTTATTTGTCTCGATTGATGGAACTGTACCACAGAATAGGGAATAGTACTTACATACAGAACTTGCTCTCCGACGTTAATAAAAGCACATTCTTTTGTTTACATAGAACATAATTCGAACATTAGGGTTGTCAGGAAAGTACCAGCCTAATTTGACCAATAATGATGACGTTAATGCCCCAATATCATCTCTATGGTCAATGCCGTATCACAAACAAGAGACAACCCTTACTGACTTACAACTTGAAGTTGTCGCTGACGTCACGTATTTTTTGCGATTGTTAGGCGAGTGACATAGGCCTGACTGTACGTACTTATGTTTGTCAGTAACTCTTCCTTTAACTGGACCGACTTCCATGAAATCTTGTATGTATTTATTTCAATTGATTTCTGGATGGTTTGTATACCCGACCAGGACCCAGTAGGCGCTGCTGTGGGGGGAGTAATGAGCCGAGTAGTGCTCATAGCCAAGTTTCAACAAAATTAGTCCATGTCCAAATAAATAAAAAGTATACGATATAAGGCTGAGTTAGGAGTAACCTGTTTTTCTATTAAAGGAGGTTGCATTCATAGTCTAGTACTCTAGTCTTTGGAATTGCATATACTGTTCTAATCCATAGGAGCGGTGATAGTTATTCTGTTCCCGGTCTAATATGGTATAATAATTCCGGTACCGTTGACGGTGTTACCATTTATAGCCATAGATAATACGCATTGTTCATAGCTTCACCATAGAGTAAAAAGTATAGTTCCCCGAAAATTCTACTGTAATTCCTACTACTTCCATGACGTAATGCACGTTTTTCACACTAACCGTCGACGAATAGACGCATGGATCTCAACTACAAAGTTATCTGCGGATCTCAACATATATCTTATGAACTTACTCTCTACGTTCGTGATATATCTCAACTACATATTTGATTGTTATCTGTGGATATCAATCTATTTGGGAATCCAAAATGTGTCGACAACCATAAAAAATGGGAGATTGATCCGTCAATTTTGACACATGATGGTTGCGAAACCCAAATGGTTTCATCGTGAATGTAACCTTTAGAATTGCTAAAAATCTGATTACTATAGTAGTCCATTGAAATGTTACATTTTTGGGGCCAAGTGTGCAAAAGTCAGAGGATGCTATTTTATTTTTTAGATATTAAGTGGGGGGGTAGTTTAAATTTCAATCCTAGTTTGTGGGATCCCAACCCTTATGGGTTTTCCGCTATCTTGAAAAAGGGTTGCAAATCGTTATCACGCTCTATCATTTTTGTCGCAAATTAAATTCTCTACAACTTTGTCCTACAACTTTTTGTCGTAGAATTAAACATTACAAAGTTATTAACAAAAACAGATGAAAATTTTAGAACAATGATATTTTATGTAATGTAATTATAAAACCGTCATTGTTTTAGAACGAATTTTTAAAGGGTTATTTTTTTTTCCTGCTCATTTTACAGTAAAATTCATCAGAGCATGTTTGTAGATGAGTTTTCGAGGTATAATTTCCAATATTAACATTTCGATATTTATTTATTTATAAGGGTTTTACAGCGCTCCGAAATTAACGACAACCTTGAAAAAGGGTTGTAAATCGTTATCGCGCTCTATCGGGCAAACTATTCAACGCACAAAAAATTTGTGACAACATTTATGTCGCAAATTAAATTCTCTACAACTTTGTGCTAAAACTTTGTGTCGTAGAATTAAACATAACAAAGTTATTAACAAAAGTAGATGCAAATTTTCTTTAAGGGGTTATAATTTTCTTTCTGATCATTTTACAGTAAAAATCATCAGGGCATTATGTAGAGGAGTTTTTGAGGAATAATTTCCAATATTAACATTTCAATATATATTTATATATAAGGTTTTTACAGCGCTCCGAAATTAACAGTATTCTCCAATACTCGTAAGTATTTACATAAAAATTTATGATCACACAGTTTTCTCTATTTTTTTCATTATTGAAATAAAAAAAACATTGTAATTATTGATGTTACACTGTTGTTAATAACTACGAGTATTTATGGACTCTTTTACCCCACGACGAAACTTTTGAAATTATTGATTTTCACAATAATTTCTAATCCGAGTGTACATTTCTTAGAATTCTACATACATACATAAAATTACGCCTCTTACCCAGTGGGGTAGGCAGAGACCATGGATATCCACTTGCTACGATCCTGGCATACTTCTTTCGCTTCCTCAACTTTCATTAATGTTTAACTAATGTTTTAAGTGGATATCCGTGGTCTCTGCCTGCCCCACTCGGAAAGAGGCGTGATTTTATGTATGTATGTAGAATTCTAGGATCTTCAATGGACTATAGGTGTTTCGGGCAACGTGTGTATGTGTCAAGCGCTACAAAACACTTGCCTAGTGCCTGTATTATTATATTTAGAGTAATTTTCATGAAATGGGCTTGGAAATAGATTGAGATCCCATTATTACTTATCCGTGTAAAAGGTTCTTTTCAAGATTAGAAATGAGGAAACGGGAAAGCTGAAATTAACTACTAAATTGTATAGAGTAGAATCGTGTCGTTTTATTTCCAAACGATTTATTGTTGTGGCATATTGAGGGAATGTAATTGTATTGTGGAAACAATCCCCAGTGGAAATCTGGTTGTTTATTGAATTTATTGATTGAACTTTATTTACAATAAAATAATAAATTGTTTGTCGGTATATTACGTTCAAGAAATAGATTATTTTCCAAAATAATTGTCTAACTTATACTTCTCAGGACCAGAAGGCCGGCTATTTTCTGAACCAAAGAATAAGTATCACCATCCAACGTGACAACACAGCCAGCATTCTGGGATCCTTCCCAGTCGGCAATGACGCGGAGGATATTTTAAACTATACTTTGTAATGTAAATACTTTTAGTATGTAATAATGTATATTGTAATTCTTATTGTAAATAAAGCTAGTCTAGCTATTTTTATTCTTATTGTATCGCAATATTGCATACCAATAAATAAATGGACTACTTAACGCAAATATAATTTTTCGATTCCATCCCATGGTTCCTAAGATTCCTTATGGTTATCCTTACGAGGCTGTACCCGGGATACTTGATAATATACTATACTAGGTATGCAATGCATGCTACTAATTGCAAATGTTGAGCGGAGGAATATTTTTTTTATGCTCTATTTTTATGATTTCAGAGATATGCTCCCGGGTATGATGTCAACCAGCATGCCAAATTTGGTCAAAATCGGTCGAGCCGTTTCGGAGGAGTTGGCACACAAACGATTTACACTTGTCGTCTAAGATAGAGCTTCGCCTCGCTCCGCTCAATAAGGCGGCAATTAAAAAAGTTATTCCTGAGATTAGCGCGTTAAATCAAACAAACAAACTCTTCTAGTCAGTTGTCTAGTTTTCATACCACAAGCTCCGATTAGTTTGCGACTTGATAGTGTTGTGTGTATCTTAACATATTTCTAGTATTTTTTAGGGATCCGTAGTAAAAAATTCAGAACCCTTATGTCATGTCCATCCGTCCGTCCGTTCATCCTCGGCTTTCCTCACAAAATGTTAGTGCTAGAAACATGAAGCTTTGCACCAATATGTATATTTAATACGCCAACCAAGTGCTAAAATATAAAATATTTTTTGAGGGACCTCCGCTACGCGTAAAATGGGGATAATAGGTTTTTCTCGCGTCTACTCCGTCGTGTGGGGTATCATTAGATAGGTCTTTTGAAAAAACATTGAGAGGTTGCTAATAGGATTTTTCGATTTAAGTATCCGTTCACAAGCATATAGCTAGTGATGACGTTGTGTGGGAATGTCTAAAAATATTTATTTATTTATTCATCATAATTAACACTATTTGGAAATTCTGCGATCTAAGTTATTGACTAAACTCGACAATGGCTGTACTAGCCCTTGGACGTGTCCAATAACGAGAGAAAGGGCAAGTTTACTCAGTATTCTCATTGGCCATTCAAAGCACTGATTCAGTCTCAATCCAATTCACTGAAAGCATAAAACAGTCCCTGATAGAATCAAAAACCTTTGTATAGGAGGGGTTTACTCTTATTCAATCGCTTTCTATTTAGAGTTCGAAATTAGGGTATATTGAAGGCTAGATGAAAGTAGGTAGCTACAGTATTCGTTTGTATGTAGTTCTTGTAGGTATAACATGGTCAATATTTAAAAGTAATACCTACCTGGACAGAGATTGTTATGGATTTAATTATATAAAGATAAGTCGGTATTTAGTACCCAGAAACCTCAGTAGGTTTGCCCCCTAATTGCGTGAGACCAACGAAAGTACTAGCAAAATATGAGTGTATAATGGGCCCTTTTTCGAATTTGCTAAGATGTAACGTTTCAAGTTTTACGCCAATTTTCTTACCAAGCACTTAACATTTTTGTTTCAGGCTCTGATTTCACCGCGATATGTTCCCGTATACCTACTCCAAGACGCCTTAACAGACCTTTTTCGTCAGCCTTCAATAATTATCCACAGTCTGAGTTGCTTATCTCATTTTGTAATAATCAATGAATTCACATAAAACGTACCTACATATTATAATATGTAATTTCTAAACTTAGTACATATAAATTAAATATCATGATTAAAATTCACAAGTTTATTTCAGTTATTAGTGCTCTTATTTCAGACGCTGTATTCTTTCGATCCAATTAAGTTCAGTGGCCCCTTGACCTACTTACATACAGTCTACCCTTGAACGATGCACTACAAGTCTTCAATGACATATTGTTATTTTTTTGCACTGGTAATGAAGACTTCTTCCGTTCTTGATAGCAGAGCAAAGTGTTTTGAGGTTTTGAGTTTTTTTTTTCGTATTTTATTTATTTATTGGTTTATGCATGTGTTTACTTTTTTTTTAGTCTGCAGCGTATATACGGATGTGTACTAGAGTAGACTCGATTGGGCATTTATTGATAAATTTTTCTCGTTTAATTTTTCAATTGTTTTTCTTAGTTTTTTTTGCTTGTGTATCTAAATTTTGTGAGTATTTTCTGTTCTGCTGGAGGTGTTAAAGCCATGGTTTTCTTAATACTAAAGGGCACATGGAAAAAGGTAGGAACCCGTACCTTACATCTCCGAGTGAAGTCGATAGAGCGGTTTTTAACCTAAGTATTTTAAGACCTAAGGAATAAGTCCACATCCACAAAAATCGGGCAAGAGATTTTTTTATTTCACGCCCCAAAGCCAGTTCTATGCAAGTACCCACTGTAATATCATCAGATTTTTTCCACTGGAAAAAGATTTTAAGCACATATATTACAGTCTCGGCAAACTTTTGCTTTGAACTAAATCGTTTGTGTCAGCAAGGGGGGAATTTAATACCGCCACCGCCGTCAAGATCCGAAATACGAGTATATGAAACATTTTATTAGAAAACGATGAAACGTATTGGAGAAGTGCTTGTACTGTATGTACAGTTCGCAAGGGCTAAGCGGAGCTTTGCATTTGTGTGAGTGACCACGAAAAGTAGAGTAAAACTCTTTTCGAAGCAGTGTGTACAACACACACATGTGTAAAAGAGGTCACATATACGATCGAACTGTACTTATCCAATACTTCTAACATATAAAACCTTTTGTCATAGTACTTGTGATCGTACGCCGAAATGCCTCTCCAAAATAATTTACTAAATACTTAAAAAAATGTTTTTTGAAAAGTATTTTTAATAGACTGTTGAAAACTTCAATCAGTTTTATAAAACTTTAAAAGAAGAACTTTGGCAGTTGGAATTTTGGGTTTGAACAGGTTGGATTTCCTATAGTGCCTTGTAACGGCAATAAGCTTACCCCCTATGGCACCAACGAAATTACTGGCAAACTGTGAGTGTGTAAAGCACCTCTTACCTACCCCTTCGGTGATATCGGCTTGACGTATGTCTTTTTGTCTGACCTTTAGAAAAGACATCAAGTCTAGTATACTTATAATATCTAATATAATTACTCCTTACCCTTCTAAAGTTCAGTGTTGAGAGTTCTAAGTTGTTATAAGTTTGACTTACTTATTACCAGGGACGTGTGTTCGACCTTTGCAAAGTTCATGCTCTTTCTGTCTCCTACTATCGGTTCCTATCTCCAACGAGTCTCTAACATTTGCATACTATTGCTCAATATACTCCAGCACTCAGTAATATTGGACAACTCTGACATTTTAGAATTGACATAACAAAATAATAACTTCTTTTTTTTATATTTAGGTCGACAAATTGACGCCACCCGCCTGATGGTAAGGTGTGGCGATTGCAGGCGATTCTCATAGTACACAGGAATACTATAAAGAGTAGCCCTCAACTTGACAACCCAGTAATGTGCCTCTTCACGCTTCGATTAAAGAACCCAGGGTTATATGTTGGAGGAAACATCGTGCGCAGGCAGGGCGTTCCAAGCCACAATCGTTCGGCAGAGAAACGAACGTTTAAAACGCTCGGTTCTCGCGAAGACGGTTTCCAAGGTATGAGAGTGACATCTCTGCCCGGCACGCGTTGTTCGGGATCGGAACTTCTATTTCCTGAGGAGTAGACGGAGGTGAATTACACACCTACGTTACGAGTATTCCACCCAGTTCACGGCTTCAAAAAAATAGAAACCCAGTAACCACATTTCTACAATAATATTTCTCGAACCTGCATTTTAGCCGATGGTACTGACACGATTCCTTGAATCCGCCTCGTACCCTCTCTAAGTCGGTCCCAGTAGACTTGACATAAATTTGAATTAAAAAAAAATTGTGCGGTCAGGGACGAAGTTCTGTACGCAACTACAACGCAATCCAACCTGGGTTTAGATTACTTGTCGTTTAACGACACTGATGCTAAATTTCAAGGCTCTGCGGACCACCGGTTGGGAACCACTGTAAGCGTAACGTGACGCTTTCTACTAAATCGCACTGCCCGTATGCCGCGTTAGAGAACTTCGTTCCAAAAACACAACAGTGCGAGTCAGACTCGCGCACGAATGGTTCCGTTCCATTTTATCTACAAAAATGTCAAAACAAATTACGTTTTTTGTATGTGAGCCCCCTAGTATTGTTTTTAGTATATGTGTGTGTGTTCTCCGGTTACGGATACTATTGACCTGCCCTTTTGCAGAACATCTTCTATATTTGTTCGAAGTACATTCGCGTAGGTTGACCCTAATCAGCTTGTTAATCCACGCCCATCTTTTAATTAGATAAAAATAAACTTAAATCTACAAAGTATTTCTGAAAATAGATTGATACTACGAGGTATGTGAAGTATCAATGTAGGTAATGTGTCCACTTGAAAGGCAGTTTCAATCAATTTAAGAGTTTTTGTTACTTTTGGAGGCCCTTTTTAGTGGATTGATTGTTTGATGGATTGCTGTTGACGTCTTTGATAACTTGTAGTTGGCCAGAATCAATGGTAGCGATAACTAATAGGTCTGAAACGATGTTCAATTGAAAAAATATGTTGATTAAGTCACGTCATCAACTTTTCTTCGATATCATTGGTTATCGACAAACTCTTCCGATGTCATGTTAATGCTGCTGGTGTAAACGGATCCCACGAAGATCTTAGGGACCTTTTAATAGCTCTATGGTCCTACCTGCAAGTGGTGCAACTGCCGATCAACGAACGATGCTCTTGCAAATACAGAAACTAAAGGTTCATCATATAGAAATATACTTGCAATCGCAAATATGATCTACTAGCATTTCCGCTAACCCCTCCAGCTAAGCTGAAAGTGCTAGGAGTGGGTTCGTAGCAGTGTGGTGGCTGGGGTTCGAACTCACGTCATCGAAACCCAAATTCAACCCCTTAGCCTTAAAAAGAGTTATAGGTTATATGACATCACGCTACGACTAACTGGAGCAATGAAAAATATGGCAAATACGGGGAAAACTTATAAATTCTTCTGATAGCCCGCAAAATTACCACGAGGGCGACTCCGTGAATGTCCACTAGTCATCATCATTCACCGAGCCTTTTCCCAACGCAGTTGGGGTCGGCTTTCCAGTCTAACTGCGATTCGGCCGAACTTCGATATTTTCCGTGAAGCGACTGCCATCTGACCTCTACAACCCATGGGCGATATCGAAGTTTTGTAGTTAGACCGCGAGGATTTTTGATTAAGGGATCCAACTACTCCTAACGACTGCCATAGATGTTCGTATGACAACCGGGACCGACGGCTTAACGTGCTCTCCGAGGCACGGAATGTCCACTAGTATGGTTACTTATGGTTACTTACCTGCAGGTGTGAGTTGTCTGGGTCGAGGTGTGGTCGGAGGTTGCGGCGGGTTGTGGTTGTCATCTCTGGAGGGCGTGGCCACTGCTCCCTCAGAGTTGTTGTTCACTGGTGGTCCGGGACCCTCACCTGCGCTTGCCTCGATTTGTAACTGTAACCAATATTACATAGTTAAAACTAACGCTGCTTTTGAGATCTACTTTTCGTGTCGATGGATAATGCTATTTGAACTTGAAAAATATATTTTGAAATTTTGAGTTTCCCATGATCCCTGAGACTTTAGTCAAAAAAAATGATTTTTGGAAAATGTATATTGGTACACATCATTGATGTAGGTTGTGTTTATGTACAAAGAGCTACAGCCTGCACTGTTTGACGGAATTCGCTCCGATTAGCACTCGATCGATTTCACACCGTCAAAAACTTTATTTTCTCAAAAACTGCTTAACTATTTTCAATTAATGTAGTTAAAAGGTCCCCTATTTTAGAGCATAAGCGGCATACTTATAAAACTTAAAAAAATTTAGTTATGACTTTTTGATTTTTTCACTAGCGTCTTCCCATGACTATCTATTTATTTTTTGTTCTTATATCAACTTGGCCGAGTGCTCTGCAACGCTACGCACTAAAAAAGTGTATTTTACGACGCGAGTAATAGATAGTTATTGTAATAAAACCTAATGCGAATTTAATATCCAAACGTTCACTGAACCGAAAGGAATTGAACTTTGCTTCACAAAAATAGCGGGTCTATTTTAGTCCATGGTCATTGTAACCTAACAATTAAATCGATTGTCATAGCGTATATTGATTGTATACTGACTATATATGCTAATATATGCTAACCTAGCAGGTGATTACATATTTGAGCCGTTTGGGGTTGAGACACTGGGGTCATGAGGTCCGAGTGCTCGCCGCCTTTATATAGACTTTGCTAAACGCTTAATCAATACTTCTCAGGACCTATTAGAGAGGCTATTTTCTGGCCAGAAGACTAAGTATCGCCATCCAACGTGGCAACACAGCCAGCATTCTGGGAACGTTCCCAGTCGGCAATGACGCGGAGGTTTCTTTAAACGATATTTTATGTAATGTAAATATTTTTAGTACCTATATAATTATGTATATTGTAATTCTTCATCATTCATCGAGCCTTTTCCCAACTTAGTTGGGGTCGGCTTTCCAGTCTAACTGCGATTCGGCTGAATTTCGATATTTTCCGTGAAGCGACTGCCGTCTGACCTTCACAACCCATGGGCGATATCGAGTTATGTAGTTAGACCGGTCGGATTTTTAAGGGCTCCAACTGCCCCTAACGACTGCCATAGATGTTCGTATGACAACCGGGACCGACGGCTTAACGTGCTCTCCGAGGCACGGAGGGGTCTCAGTGTCTTAAGAAATGGTCACATCCTAAGACCGGCCTGACTAGATGTTGCTTAACCTTTGTAATGTATTAATATTGTCGGTTACCACTAGACCACGAGCCCCTCGTATATTGTAATTCTTATTGTAAATAAATAACTTACTTTATATATAAGTTAATTTAAGTAATACCTTCTAGAAAGGACTTGCCACCTCCATGATCGGGGACTGGACTGGTGTTATCCTTCCACATCCTGCAGCATTGGACGGTAGGGTGGGAAGGTAAAACAAAACACCGGCCAAGTGCGAGTCGGACTCGCACCCCGAGGGTTCCGTATAAACCTAAAAATGTATGCTTTTCGCCATTTTCCTTATCTGCGCTATTATAAGACGTTGCTTCGTACCAAATTTCAAGATTCTGAGTTCACGCGAAGAACCGTGTAGGCTTTGATTCACTTGCGCGTGTCGAAAATTTGCAGCATAAACGGCTGTATTTTTGTATTGAGTCGGCTTAGCATTTTGATTTTTTCATAGCTTCAAGGTAGACTTGCGTATTTGACATGAATTTCTGTTTGATACCTCTAGGTGTTTTTGAAAAAAAACGGTCTTGACAGACATACAGACGGACAGCAAAGTTTTTCCTTTTTTAAGGTACGGAAGCCTAAAAATGGCTTTTGATAGCCCACTAGCATCGTTAAGGAGGGATTCTTTCCCTATGAAACTTTTCTTTTAACCAGAGCTTTCTTCACACACAAGACTTGACAAGACGTGTAGCGTATGTGGTCGCACATGCGATACAAAAATTGGCTATGTCAATCACCCAAACACATAAATGAAGCTCGCAATAGTTAGTAGACAGTCTTTATTTTAATTTTATTTTTTCTTTATTGGAAAACAAACAGTTTACATAATTCTAAATTATTGCGTTTAACAATGTCTGGAAACCATTTACTAGTTTTTGCATTTTACATCTAAGATAACGAATATACAGGGTGTTACATAGGGGTTATATCAACCTGAAGACACCCCCATTAACTGATCGCCCAGACCGCCTTTTGATATGTTTCGACCGCGAAACAAGAAAAAAAAATTCATCATAAAAAAAGTTATATGGGTTATTTCAAATCAAAACAAACGTTTCCCAACACTAGTGCTCGACGTACTTACTAAAAGACAATGGTGGGCGGGGCGGGAGGCGGCGTCGCTCACCGACCGACACGCAACCTTGAATCGAAACAGAGACAAAAGGTTCTAACCAGGAGAGAGAGAAGATTTAGGTGGTTGATGTTTGGATTGCGGTGGGATCTTGTGGGTACAACAAAGTTGCCTTGGCCGATTAGGGTCCGAAAGGATTACTATTATTTTATATATCTGACTATCGAAAATGTCAATCAATTTAGCGTACAGAAGGTCAAAGTAGAACAGAAACTTAAACATACATTACGAGTATTTTATTATCTCTATTCGCGGTCCGACATTACGAGTTGGCGCGCAGGCTACTACTCGAGAAATTATGTATGTAGGTCACTGCAGGTACAGCCCTTCTTGTTAAATTGAACTCATTTGTTATGTGCTGAAAATAATTACTTCAAACCAAACTCATGACATTAATATTGCACAAAAACACATACTTTTCCACTGTTATAATTTTATCGTACTACAATATCGTACCTACTACATATTCATACGGGCAAACACTAGTGTTTTGAATGAATATGTAGTACGATATTTTATGTGAATTAAATCTATATTTTGTACGTATATTAATCTCTGATGATGCCGTGAGGTGAAACCGGTTAGTGAAAATAAAATTATAACAGTGGAAAAGTATTTTTTTTTTTTTTTTTTAATATTTAGGTCGACAAATTGACGCCACCCGCCTGATCGTAAGCTGAGGCGACGTCTGGCAATTGAGGGCGACTCTCACAGTACACAGGAATACTATAGAGAGTGGCCCTCAACTTGACGACCCAGTAATGTGCCTCTTCACGCTTCGCTTAAAGAGCCCAGGGTTATATGTTGGAGGAAACACGTGCGCAGGCAGGGCGTTCCAAGCCACCATCGTTCGGCAGAGAAACGATCGTTTAAAACGCTCGGTTCTCGCGAAGACGGTTTCCACGGTATGAGGGTGACATCTCTGGCCGGCACGCGTTGTTCGGGATCGGAAGGGAGAGGGTGGGATCAGGTTTTTTTTTTTTTTTTTTTTTTATGTCCAGGCGCTGTGGCCTGGCCCGCGATCTACCTCCCCCTTAAGTGGAGTCTATATTAAACTAATTCTCTTTATCGTGCCATTCGTCTCATATTCCTCTCGCACTTTTATGCTGCATACTATTTCTTTCTTTCATTCATCTCTTTCATTCTTTTTATGGGTGGGACTCCCATTTTCGATACCTATTCTAACTAATTTTTTATTTCTTTATTTATTTCATATTTAAGGGTAAATAATGCACAGATGGTTTTAATACATTTCGTGGTTGCCTACTTACATTCTTGCGGTTATTAACTAATGTCTTATTTTCTACAGTACAGAATTACATTTTAGCAATACAGTTTTACACTTACAGCAATGCAGTTATACAGTTTTTCGCTTTTTACAATACTTATTACATTTTATACAATACAATTTTACATTTTTATCAATATTTATACAGCTTTATAATTTTACAGTTGTTTCGTTTATTTTAATAAAATTTATATAATGGCATTTTTGTTTACATACTAGTAAGTTTTTTATACAGTTTAGGATTTTCATCAGGTTTTCCACATTTTAGGGCACTCTACATTTTTTCCAGTGGATTAGTTCTTTTATTTCTTATATATAAATACTCACTTTGTATTATATTTTAAGCTTGACTCTTTTATTATTCTATGTCTCAGTATATTGGCCTGCCTTATAGCTGACCTTTTGCCAGTGGCTTATTTGATTATCCGTGTTATCTTGTCTGTGTCATATTTGATTTCATTTGTGTTTCGGTTTGTACGTTGTGCATGTTTGTTTGTGTTTCTGTTTTCTGTTGTTCTGTGATTGCTAATGCTTATCATTAAGTATTATCATAGTACTATGAAAACATTGTGCTGTTACCGAGTTCTATTTCGGTAAATTACTGCGCTGGCAATTTTCGTACAGTATTCCAGGAACACATCTCTGCTACTCTTCTGCATCAGATCACGCACGCTGTACAATCCGACTGTACAGTTCAGTTTTTGCTCTAAATTGAATTTGTCTTGTACAAAGACAGGACATGCGAACAATATATGTGGGACTGTCTCGTCGACTGCTGGGTCACAGATGCACGCGGAGCTCTCCCTGCACCTGAATCGCTTCAGGTACTCCGAGAAGCCCCCGTGCCCCGTTAAAATCTGTGTCGTGATACTGTTGATGTTTATTGACCGTATTGTGCTGTATGCAGCCAGTGCATCCGGTAAGAATATTTTCGTGATGGCAGCAGTGTCTCCCGTTAAATACCGTTGATTCCATTCGCCAAGCGAAGCACCACGGATGCTTCGCTTGCCGAATGAGATCGGGCAGAGGTCGTAGTCGGGTTTCTTTTTTCGGTTCATGGCGGCCGCTTTGGCCAGAACATCCGCTCGCTCATTGCCTGCCAGTCCAACATGGGCTTTGACCCAGAACAAAGACACAGCTTTGCCCTGTTGCATTAATACATTTAAATCATGTCTTGTCTCCACCGCAAGTGGATGGAGGCAATTGGGGTTCTGGACCGATTGAAGGGCCGCCATGGAGTCACTATAGATACCGCACGATGTCGCCTTTGCCTTAAGTACCACACTTGTGGCACTGCGTATGGCTAAAAGTTCAGCTTGGTAGACCGTGCAATAGCTAGCAAGCTTCAGTTTGAGGGTTTTGCTCTCCGCCTCACCCCTCCAGATGGACAGAGCGGCTCCGACCTCTCCCTGAACCTTGCTGCCATCGGTGAAAATGCGCAAGTCATAGTCACCGCCGGCAGCAAGCTGCTCCTGGTCTACCAAGCTGATAAAGCCTATTTCCCTCCTTACGGACGGATGTGGAGCTTCGAGGGCCGATGACATTCTCTCCACTTCTCGGTCGCATAGCACTGGCTGCGGTTCTCCCCTCTTAGCTCGGTATAAGGCAGCTGCCTCCCGAACACGGGGTGGGATCAGGTTGAAGAGCTCTTCAGAACACTCACCGTGGTAAATACGGTAGAACGCGGCCAAGGAAGCAATTGTTCGGCGCTGGGCTAGCGGCTCAAGGCTTCCCGTTACCTCCGGACAGTCTATAATGCGAACAGCGCGCCGCTGCATAGCGTCGAGTGCGTCCAGCAAATACTTCGCGGAGCCGTCCCAGAGGTGAGAGCAGTATTCAACGCAGGGTCTAATCCGCGTTTTGTACAGCAGACACCTCTGGTGCGGTGTAAAGAAGAAGAGTATATGTGTTTTTGTGCAATATGTGTAGCAGATTCCACCAAGTGCCGTCAATCGACAGTATAAATAGTCATGACATTAACGTAAATTGTGTATATTTAAAAAAAAGGTAGGATACCAGACTAAGTTTTTTAATCCAAAAAGGTACTTATTTTATTTTTCATAAAATAATTATGTAATTTCATTAAACAATTATGTATATTGTAATTCTTATTTTAAATGCATGCATATTTATTTTATACATGTAGCAGTATTTAAACCTTAATTGTCATAGAATTGAATAATCAAAAGACATCACGTGCGGATCCAATATGATTATTGTACTCGTATTATATACGGTAATTGTCGCACAGTAAATCAGAGCGCGATTTCTCATCATGTCTCACCACCGACATAATCATGTAAATGGGGCCATGTATATTGAAAAATGTAAATGACTCGACTTTGATACAATATTTGTTATTTTATAATGTAAAAATCTTTATCATAACTGTACCTTTTCTTACTAAAAATGGTCTCATATAAAAATGTGAGGGTCTACAGTTTAGACCTGTCGTTTATCGTTTAGACTCTAAACGACCATTATAAAGAGGTCCAAAGAGTCATATTGTAGTAATTACATATTTTATTTAATACTAGCTGTTCCGGCGAACATCGCTCCTTTTAAACCTTCCCTGAACCTCCAGGAATATTTCAAGACCACTATTAGCTAAATCGGTCCACCCGTACAAGAGTTTTAGCGAGACAAACGAACGGCGATTCATTTTTATTTTTTATACAGATTTCTAAACCGTCATCAAAAAACATTGCAATAATGGTCCATTAAATATACACGTCAAAAATTGACACAACAACCTACTTCAAATTACCGAAATGGGACAAAATAATTGTCGGACCAAAGTGAAATGGAACTAATTGGGAAGTAGTAGCTTCCAATTAAAAAATAAATTATGAAAATCGGTTCGCCCAGTCCGATGAGGCGAGAGGATGAGGTTACAAACAAAAAAAAACATACAGTCGAATTGAGAACCACCTACTTTAGGATAGGTTTTGAGATGAGGTCTAATCTTACTCATTCCTTATAACACGTGTATTCCAAGCAACTATAAGTACATACGGTAATTATTTAACTTTAAATGGGTTTGGGCTTGTAATAAAAAAATTAAAGCTCATCGTAACAGACCCGGAAGGCATGCCATGCTTTGCGTGATTGGTAACTATAATTTTGCTTATTTTGATAGCATGCTCTATCCTACATTTGACGGGTAAATGTCACTACAATAGGGGCTATGATAAGTATATACAAATAGGGACGAAGAAAGAAATTTGACGATTCACATTTTTCATTTAATTACGTTTTTATTTGTTGATTTATGTACTTGATTTACGAAGACTGGACATTGGCAAGTTGCTATAAGCAGAGGCCATAAATAAGCATACGCCATAATGAAAGAAGAGGCAAATCCCTTCGTATGGAGGAATGTCTACAACATAAGGATGGAACTGCTCGCCGCGCCTAGTCGTTCGGTGACGGAAAGGGGAAGGGGGTATCAGGTCATGTAAAACCTCCGCACAGTCACCGAAATGTAACCGATAAAAAACCGACTGTCTCTAGGACTACACACCTTCAGAAACTATGACATCACTTATTTGTGCTGTTAAATCAGCATTACTGATTCAATTGATGATGAAAAATAAAATAAGATTGAATCTATTATTCGAATCTGCTTCGGTGGCGTGGTCGGTAGTGTATCCGCTTTCGACGCCGAAGTCTTAGGTTCAAGCAAAGGACAAACTTTGTGTGATGACTGATGACACATACTTTGTGCCGAAATCTAAGTGTTTTCTATGTATAATATGTACTTTCTTGTGTCACTAACCTACATAGGTTATAAAAAGACACATAATATTGATGCTTCTTATGACCAGAAGGTTGGCTATTTCCTGGCCCAAAGAATAAGTATCGCCATTCAACGTGGCAACACAGCCAGCATTCTGGGAACCTTCCCGATCGGCAATGAGGCGGAGGATTTTTTAAACGATATTTTGTCATGTAAATATTTTTAGTACTCGTATATTTAATTATGTATATTGTTATTCTTATTGTAAATAAATATCGATTAGATAGATTGATTCATCAAACAGAACCACAGAGTATAAACACACTAATATAGTACTGCCAATACCCCACTGGACCCCACAGTGTATGGAGTTACGACCGACGAACGTTTATTTAGGACGTTTTATAGGCAGTTAATGTACAGTTTTGTTGTGTGGGTCGTCGTATATTGCAGTTATATTAAACCTGACATACCCATACTATAATACCATACTAACTGATATCCGTGAATCCACCTCGTGGTACACGTACTTAGGGTTTTTCTTCCCAACTCTAATGGGAACACATTACGGGAACAAAAGTAGATGAATGATACTTGTAACACCTTGAGTGCGTTTACTAAAATTCCATACTTTCCGTGGATGCGTTATGACCTTTATACATACATACCCTTACTTATTATTATACGTTATGAGCAGTATTTGTCCACATCAGGCCCCGCCTTTTAAAATTAATAACTTCATGAAATTTATAGTTTTTTAAAACCATGGCTCGAGAATACAATGTAGAATAACCACCTAAATTTGCCTGTAGTTCTGATCAATAGTTTCGAAGATAGAATTGTTTTTATTTTTTACATTTTGTTTATAATGGTGTTCTGAACATTCACTTCAAAATTTAGTTTTATTCTAGCCTGTCTACTTAGACCGCATATTTGTGTAAACAATTTTTTTTCTGTCATTCTTTTAAAACTTTTTTTTTAATTAAAACCGTACTATGTTATATAAAACCAACCCCTCGGGATCCTTAACAATAACTTACAGAAAGTTTCGGAACAAATCGACATTATTTCTCCAAAAAGTCCAAAGTTCGATACTAAACTGAAACAGTTGTCTGGTATAGAGTCGGGTTTGTGAAATTCAAACGCAATGTAACGTGTACATGACAGGTTAAGTCGATTTACCGACTCTAAAGTTTGACTTGAATTTTTGCCGAGCGCGTGGTTGGTTGCCTTTTAGGTTACCTCTGGGTAAAAATTCAGGCCCAAACGCTCAATTGCAATACCGAACCGCGAACTAGTTCAGAGTAACCTCTTTTGTACTAGTGCACACAGTGTAAGAAAGCTAATTAATAGGGATTACTTTGGGACGACGACGGCAGAGGACAGATGACCTTGAACAGGCATCTGGACCTAATTTAGTTTTTTATGAACTGTATTATTTTTGTTATTTTGGTGATGGTATGTTAATGTGTACATTGTTTAAGTTTTTTTTGTTTTATTATTTCATTTTCAAACCTGCGACTATAGTGTCATCACTATATGCGGAAGCTTGTTTTTGGCATATATCACTGACCACTCTTAATTAATGATTATCAAACAAAAGTTGTAAGGTTTCCTTAAAAATAAAATAAATAAATAAATAACTAGTTCTTCTGCGCGGGAAAAATCAAGCATTACCTTGACATTGGCGAAATCATCGACGAACATCGCCAGAGCCACGTTTTTCAAAAAAGATTCCAAAGTTTTTGAACGTTAGTATTCGTGCAACTGATTTATTGTTACTTCACAAAAAAGAACTGTCTGCATACGTTTATTATATTTACTAGTGGACGAGTGGTTTACTAGTGGACGTATTTAATAGTATTAATGATTTCTTAGATGACAAGGCTGCCTGGTTGTAACACGAATTGCTCCTTTCTAAATAACTCTGTATTAGATTTAAGATGAAATATTTTGGAAAAAAGCCGAACTGAGTTTTTTGAGGGCTCTTCTCAGTCTCGTTGCATTTTGGAACCCTCGGTAGAGTCACACCAACTTTTGACGAATCTAAATAATTTTCTAAAAATTTCAAAGATAATAAACGTTATTTTATTTTATTTTACGCCCGCGGTTTCGCACGCTTGATGAATTATATACACAAAAACCTTCCTCGAAAACCACTCTATTCGTTGTTTAAACCGCATCAAACTCCGTTGCATATTTAAAAAAAATTAAGCATACATCCCTATGTATGCTTAATTTTTTTTTAAAGTCCCTCCGTTAGGGAACGGAGGGACTTTGAAAAAAAAATGTTTTATACTAAGTTATGATAATGATGTTAACATTTTATTTCCAACTAGCTGATCGTCGCAGCTTCGCCCGCATGATTTAGTTTACTTGTACCCGATTCCCGTGGGAACACATTACCGGGATAAAAAGTAGCCAATGTTACTCAGGGTGAATGTAGCTTTCCAATGGTGAAAGAATTTTTGAAATCGGCACAGTAGTTTTTGAGTTTATTCATTACAAACATACACTCAAAAATACAAATCGTTCCTCTTTATAATAGTAGTATAGATACTCGTAACTCCGAAAGAAATAAAATAAATAGTCCAAGACGCCCAGGACTTTAATTGATTGTGCCATAGCGGCTGGCACGTAAGATTTTGTTGCCTTTAATCAACATCTCATCGCAAGGCAACGGGTCTCTTCTTTTTTTTTTCAAAATTACAATATAGCTGCTACTTTCATTCGGCCATTTTGGACATAACCCATTATATGTGTGCCCGGTGACGGCAATAGGCTTGCCCCTATTATGTGGGACTAAAAATACTGGCAAATTGTGGGCGTGTAATGCACCTCTGCCTACCTCTTCGGGGATATAGCCGTGATATGTGTGTGTGTCAGTAAAGACACATATGGAACAAAAACAAATACTTTCCGACTAGTTTTCTATATGTTCTACTCTCGCTAGGTCAAAACATATATTTCCCTTTTACGAGTATTAGTCCCGAAACATTTCAAAGTTCTTTGTCTATAAATAAACATTACCCTCGCCATCGGGATAAGTCAATATGGGTCTGTGACGTCAGTAGTGACGTCAGACAATCACTAAGTTTTCTTGGAATCTCCCCTCCTCCTGCTTCCTTTTGTTACACTGTATGTGTTGGATCGTTTCGATTTCAAAGGTAGGTAAATGTTATTGTAGAGAGATATTTTGAATACATCATCTGCACTACATATTATAAAACAAAGTCGCCTCCGTCCGTATGTATACTTAGATCTTTAAAACTACGCAACGGATTTTAATGTGGTTTTCAACTATGGATAGAGCGGTTCTCGAGGAAGGGTTTTGTGTATTTAATTAAATCTGTAGGTATCCCCGAAAGGGCAGGTAGAGGAATGTTATACAATAGAATAAACTTTATTGTAGGTACACCAATACAAATATACGAGTACATGAGAAAGCATATCTATTAAGAAAATGTACAAGACTTCTAAATCTTTTATTTATTTCCAATAAGATT
Source organism: Nudaria mundana (assembly GCA_963556515.1). Taxonomy (NCBI): domain Eukaryota; kingdom Metazoa; phylum Arthropoda; class Insecta; order Lepidoptera; family Erebidae; genus Nudaria; species Nudaria mundana. The sequence continues at coordinate 2,516,715 of OY748291.1, read as the reverse complement.
TATTCTCGTTATTTCTTTGTAACTAGTACGTCGCGCCGCACCACGCCATAGGTTTTGACCTATAACTTTTGACCCCATAGGGCTATGTCAAATTTTCGATTTATTGGCTTGCCTCCAGATCGAGGGCTATCCATAGAGGGGTCAACCATCATTGGAACATAAGCAGTTCTCGAGAGCTAAGGGGGACATTCCCCATTTCTATATATAGATAGATACGAAGCGGCACGTGTTTAATTAATACTGTTATTTAAGGTGCTGTTTGAACTTGAGTAACGTCGAAAGTGAACAAGATACTCTTTTATACCGAACTAGTGTGAAGGAACCCTGGAGATGCCATGGAACAAGTCATTCTTAGCTGCACGTGGTGCACCTGCCGACAAATGGACGAGACTCTGACGTAGGTGCATGGAAACGACAATAGGTACCATCCCACTATTACTTGGGACTAACAAATAACTGACAAAATCCTATGCTCTGTGTTTTGTGGTAGCGACGTCCGCTTAGTCCGAGACGCCCAGGGCTGTAATTGGCATAGCGGCTGGCACGTAACTTGTTGCCTTTCATCAACATTTCATCGCAAGGCAACTGGTTAAATTTTTTTCCAAAATTACAATATAGTTGCTACTTTTTTTGGACATAACCCATTATAAATGTGCGGTGACGGCAATAGGCTTACCCCCTATTACTTGGGACTAAAAATACTGGCAAATTGTGGGTGTGTAATGCGCCTCTGCCTACCCCTGCGGGGATATAGGCGTGATATGTGTGTGTGTGTGTGACATCCGCTTGTTATAATTTCTTACTACTTAGCTTGGGACATCTCAATAAGTGTCCGTAGGTTGGGACTAATTATATAATAAAACTTAGGACATAAAACTTGGGACATAAAACATAAATATATAATATCATTGGTCGCGACTGATACTAATTATGAACACGGCTTCAAGTGAGTAAGTAACCATATTAGTAGAAGATGTCCGCCACGCAACCTAAACATTGACAGATTCCACTCCCTAAAGGTCTCCACACACTTAATTGCCATTAGGAAAAACTTAGAAAAAAAGTTCAAATGTTTTCAAATCGGTAATTTCATACTTTAATGGAGTTTCGTACCGAGAACTTCGTACCGCCTCAATAAACCTTATAAACCTTCCCTGAGTTTGTACGAATATTTTAATACCAAAATTAGCAAAATCGATCCAGCCTTTCCTGTGTTTTAGTGAGGCAAACCGAAAATAAGAAGGGCATTGGCAACTTTATATCCCTGTAATAAGTTCCCGTGGGATTTGAAAGTGAGAAAAGTAGTCTACTTGGGCGGAGATGCGGGTGTCAGCTAGTAATACGTAGGTATATTATTTTAGTGTAGAAAGAAAATCTAACCGAATTTCCTAGTGCAAGTCTACGATACTGCGTAGCAGTTCTACGTAAGTGCTACAAGTCTAAAATATCTATGTAAGTTGTCACTTGAAAGGCTTCTAGCCCTAGAGCACGGCTACGTAGACTTTAGTGCATATTCAACCAATGATATTGCAGAAAAATAAAGTCACGTGTGACACAATTTTTGATTTTTTTCTACAATCTGATTGGTTAAAAACGTCAGAGACTGAAGTTGACATTTGCTACAGTTAGGGCTCATTTTTTAAACAGTTATGTGCCTACTATATGTTTGTCTACTCTGGTATTATTTATATATTTATTTACTCGTCAGGAATTAAATCAATTCATCTATCAATCAATTCAATCAATAGTTTGCCAAAGTTTTGTCTGTTGACAAGCAGGTGCACCACTTGCACGTGAAATTCAAATCTTAATGGGACAGAGTAGGATCTCAATGCAGTTAGATTGTTGACATACATACATACAAAATCATAATTTATTTAATCCCTAAAGGGGTAGACTGCGGCGCTTATCACCCACATTTCGACATTCACTGTTCGTCCCACCATCGTCATTTCTTCACTTAGGGTAATTTTGTCTGTTTGTGACTTCGGATACAGCATGATGATAGGGCCCCCCTTAGAACCCTTATTAGTTTACAACTTACATACATTTGTGCCGAAGTCTGGGTGTTTCCCATGTATAATATTTATGTATATACAAAAAAAAATATAATTATTAAAATTTATATCAGTTTATTTAGTACTCATATCACAATCTCTGCTAAGTGTGAGACTAGGTGGCGTTGTGTGAATTGTCCTAACATATTTATTTATTATTAACTTACTAGTGGTCGCCCGCGACTTCATCCGCCTAGTAATTTGGATTTTTTCCCGATCCCGTCGCGCCGCGTCATATTTTGAACAATTCACACAATATCTTTATAAATTGTAGCCTATGTGTTATCCTGATGTATAAGCTATATTATTGTAAAGTTTCATTAAAATCCATTCAGTAGTTTTTACGTGAAAGAGTAACAAACATCCATCCATCCATACACACATACTCACAAACTTTCGCGTTTATAATATTAGTAGGATATACTTAAATACATTTTACAATCCAGGCTGTCAGATTATGGAACTTACTAGCACATGATACCCGTGCGTGTCGTTCATTGGACATTTTTAAGAAAAGGGTAAAGGAGCATTTCTTCTCCCAACTATGATTTTCCATAATTATTCTTTTGACTTACATTTGTTTCATATTATCTCCTTCTTATGTATTCACATCTGTATGTAGCATGTAGGTATTTAGCTTTAGTCTTATATTATTAAGTTCTTATGTGTATGTATTTAATGTCTGTTATATGTATTAAATGTATTAGTTTAATTTATTTAATTTTTTTCTTCTATTATTTAATATAATGTTGTATGTAATATATGTATATGTAAGTATATCCTGTACCTATTTAAGAATTGGTACGCGTTTACACTTTCCTCTTCTCTATTTAGTAGTATCTATCTCCTCTATACCTCTAAGGTCTTCTGGAAGAAAAGCCATTGCTGGCTTAAGCACGCCTTTGTACATATTGTTATTGTTTGTTTTGTATTTTGTAAACCTGTACAATAAGAATAAAAAAAAATAAAAAAATATTTAGATAGCAATTATAAATCATAGAGTTAGGAAAAGGTCGCAGTTCGATCCGGCCGATGACATTACCTAATTGTTTTTTAAGATTTATAATTTCTATCTTAATATTTAAGAATACTAGTTATCCCAGCGAACTTTGGATCGCCTCAAATATATAAATAAAAAAAAAATATTTTCATATTTTATGCAAATGTATGTATTATTAATTATAATTGAAAAACGCGACGGACGGACAGACAGACAAATTGTCGTTTTAAATATATAGATTATAGAAGCTAAGTCATTGGTTTAAAATACAGGATTATATTAATTAAATGTGTTACCAAAACAATCGCAACTGTTACAAAATGGCTACTCAAAATTACATCTGACCTTAAACTTTAAAGAACGCGATTTTGTATGATTTAAACGCACATTTTGGCGGTCGAAGCTCCATTACTAGCACTGCAGTCTAGAAATATAATAACTTACATTAGATCTGGAAACTGGCAACACTGGCAAGCTATCCACGCCCATGTTGTCTCACTGTATCACTTTAATTACACATTACTCATATTTATATTTTGATTTTATTATATTTTTAAATTTGTATGATAGATTCAGCCGCTGAGCGGCCGTATGTACTCGCTCATCATCGTTTAAGGGAGAACTAGATAGTTTAGAGAGGGGACACGTGTAGTTGAATGTCGATATTTCAGTTTAAAGTAACACGAGTCACGTTTTGACCTCGTAAGAAAAATAAGTGTAAAGGGTTAGACGAAATATATTAAAGGAAAGGAGAATGGGCAAAATCGTATGGCGCTTGGTCTATCAGCGGCCAGGAACAATTTTTTTTATTTTTGGTGTACTATCACCCTACAATCACTCTAAAGAAATTTTATATCTGTGGTGTAATTAATAATAGAATTAAATACATTTTTATTTTTAGATATGTCAGCCTGTGATTTAGCGTATTTTATCTAAGATTAAGTCTTAAAAATAAGGAAATAAGATAAAATGACCTGTAGATTTCATTAAAAATGCAATTATTTTTACCACTATGACCAAACATCGCCAAAAATAATAATAATGATAACGTCCTTTATGTATTAATGTACAATAATAGCACTGAGTTCTGATGCCGGTAATAAAATATCCTCGTATTCGATGTTAAATGTGCATCACATATTCTGGCATTGTCTGGTATGAATAAGTTAGAATGTAACAGAAGAGTAATCCTTACATTCTCAGGTATTCGACGACGTGACACACTACGGCATCTGTCAAACATACAATTGACTGAGGTGCTAGGCACTCGTGAATATTCTTCGACTTGAAGAACACATTCGTGTGGGGCAGCGTTATTGTTAGGCTGCACAGCCCGTGGAGCTCGTTGCCAACATGGTCTGCCAAGTGATCAGATTACGAACAAAAACAGTCCGGGAAGAAAATACAGGTCAATGGGAAGCGCACAACAAACAAATACACACAGCGACGCAAGCGTAATCGAAGGACTGCGCACGCGTGCCTACCCACTAATAATAAATAATTGTTCTATGGAATTACTTTATTTCGTATTTCATTATTTTCTAAACTAAATGGAATACAATAAAACGTCGGTAGAAAAAGTTGTTCCCACCTATCAGTACTTTCATTTGACACTAATTTCATCAATGGCCGCCGATAGACCAAAATGCCCATCCTCCTTTGGTTGCTGGTTAATTGTTAATTTTGGGACCGAAAGCTGGCCTTGTCCGTATTTCTTTTTAGATTAATCGTGTTATTAATAAAAGTTAAATAATTAAATTAATTACAGTTTAATAATTTTATTTTAAGCACTTACTGACGTTTGTAAGAGCCATTTAATGCCCTATTTAAATAAATAAATCATTATTTATTTGATTTCATTACATGCGAATCTTCGAAAAGCTGAGTATTTTATTCATCTTCGTCTCTACCATATTTATTTTAAACACAGTAGTAGATGCAAGTCATTGAAAAACTAAGAGGTACATTCATCTTATCTTTTTGGGTATCTACAGTTTAAATAGAACATTTACAAATGTATCTACATTCTATAAACCTAATCGATATAATACCGATATAGTTACATGGATAATCTACCTGAGTTTCTTGCTGGTATCTTCTCAGTAGTACCAACTTACCGAACCAGCGAAATAATCATTTTCAAATGATTTATTGAGCGAAGCGAGCCGAAGGCGAGCGGAGCTCCCATGGAGCAGGTTAAATGTAAAATGTTCGGATGTTCGTTTCTCAGCAACCTCTTGACCGATAATTAAAATTCTTTCACCTAAATTAATAGCTGATTTCAATTAAGGTCGTGACGAAGCTTAAATATTCAATTTAAATACAAAAAAAAACGCTTCGCTCAATACGAATCCGCGCACTGTTTACAGCAGCGTAGCTTTACCTAGTTTATGTACTTAATTTAGTATTTTTATAATATTACTGGACATGAAATTGTAAAATTTTGACATTTATATGTGCTCTTTATGTGCCTAAACTGAATAAAAGAAATTGATTCTTTGATTCTTTGACCACAAAGAGAAAACTGGAACTCAACTGGTCCTCAAGCATGTTAGTAACTATCCCAAAATAGAATCCAACCAATTTATCGCTTGTAGCGTCCACTAGTCGTTTTCCAAATTATTTATTTAATATACGAACATTTAGAATTGAAGTAAATTGCTTATGAATAGATACGATCGAGAGATATCGATATATTATGTGCACAACACTATCGCACTTGATGCTGCGCGCGCCGTCCTACGCCGAAGGCTGCCTCACACCTCATCTCGCTTAACCAATATAAATTACACCCTTATCCAACGCAATAGAGTTAAATTCACTTACTCACTGACTCGTCCTTCATGATTGTCTGCAGTACAAGTTATAAGCGAGGAAGTTTAGTATTTCTATTAAGGTAATTATTTTCTATAATAAATAAATAATAATACTTATAATAAATAAATATTTTGGACATTTTCACACAACGTTATCTAGCCCAAACTAAGCTATAAGCTTGTGCTATGGGATCTAGACAACTGATAAACATACTTATATATTTCTAAATACATACATAATATACATAGAAAACACCCAAAGTCCGAATTAAAGTCCGTAGTGAAAGTAGTACCGATTTCATTTTCACGTCGACATTAATTTATATTATTTAGATATATAATAATAAAGCACTGAAATAATAAAAAACTGAAATGTCATCGGCTCGATAACTCCCTAACAAGGGGAATGCTTTGACCACTGAGGTACGACGAATAACTTTATTTCGCAAAATTCGTTAGAATTTTAAAAATACCGCGTATATCTATTGACTTGGCCCATAAACCTAGGTCAGAGTATAAGCACTGCCGGTACGCACTATACATACATACATCTACCAACAAAAAGGCTAAATGTTAGGGATATTGACACGGGGGTGAGTGTGGTGCTATTCATGGCGCTACTTACTCAGAACTAGGGTTTTGATTGCATAGACTTAAGCACTCGGATTCCATCGGAACCATTGAAAATAAAGTTAAAATAAGACGTTTTGGTTTGGATTGTACCAACCATGGTTAACTTTGAACTGTGTCCACGGTTGTGCAATCCAAAAAATAAAAAAGTGGACCATTGAATAGTTTTATAAACCTTTATGACAATACGAGTGAATGCAAAACATTAATACTGAATTCTGAAGTTCCAAATAGCGATTAACTGTATGCCCTGAAGTATCTACCAAAACGTGATGCATATTAATTTGAAACTCGAAAGAAGGCTCGCCATATCGATAAACACAAAATCAATGTTTTCTATAGCGATGTGGTCTCTGCGGGGGTTTGGTCGGGATGAGAATCCCGCGTCGTTGGGGTAGCGTCCCGCGTCTGTGAGTGAATCTGGTTGCGTGCTGTGGGGCCTTTGCCCCATAGCACGCAACCAGATTCACTGGACAGACCCTTCTAGCCTGCTTCTGTAAGGACTACGGGTGGCGATCCCGCTGTCCTCAGGCCCCGATCATGGAGGTCGATGGTCTTGGGCGTAGATGAGTCTGAGCCCTCGCCGCTGACTACGGAACTCGGCGGGGAGGGTACGCTCCCTCTCCCTCTCGGCTGCCTCCTGCGCGAGCATGACTTGCTCGCAGAAGGACACGGCCGCGTTCCACCTACTCCCATGTAATTACCGTGGCGTAACTAATATTTGTATTGTGTAAATAATATTTTGTACCGTCCTGTATGGACTGTCATGTTTGGCCTGTGTGGATAGAGTAGAGTGGAGTAGTAGAGTAGTAAGAATGGATAGAGTAAGGAACACTGAACGATGCAATGTGTGAAAGAGGATATGAGAAGGAGAGGAGTGACTGAAGAGATGACGCTGACAGGGATGTGTGATGGAGAAAGACGTCTTGCACCAACCCCAAATAATTAGGATAAGAACAAGTAGATGATGATGATGATTTTTTTTGCAAATCATAATTTCTTCAATTTACAGTTATCGTGGGTAATGTTTAGCCGGGAATGATAAAACTGAGCCGCGTAAATCTTAAAATACTTACTGAAAACACAGTCGCTTCCAGCTGTCTGTCTGTCTCTATGTATGCTTAGATCTTTAAAATTGCGCTACGGATTTTGATGTGGTTGTCACCAATGGATAGAATGATTCTCAAGGAAGGTTTAGTATCTATATAATTTGTTGAGCGGGCAATGCCGTGGGCGCCCATATACTATACAAAGCGTACTATTTCTCTTTCACTTTTCTTGACTTAATTATCCTAATACTTATTTTACTAAATGCTTCTAATTCCATGATACATGAGGTTCGCATCATTAGTTTGCAATTTACTATTTGTTGATTGGCAAGCCGCATGACTGAGCGTGGCTACATTTAGATCGGTATAGGTAAGTAAATAGGACACTAATCTTAGATCTTTCTGGCAGACGAGAGTCTGGTAAATGATATTTATATATACTAGGTGCTGCTACGCTGGTGTCACCCTGCGCTGCTGCATATTGAGCGTAGTGTTTTAAGTAACAGTAAATTTTGGTTACTTAAATAAATATTTTTGGCGCCTTTTTTTAAATTTCTGACTCCGTCACATTTTTTTCACTTAAATCTAGTTTAATTTACTTCAAAAATTTCTAGAATCCGCCAAGTAGTTACTGAGATACAGCGTTACATTTAATCGCATTGGAGTCGCTATATGGGAGCTCCGTTCGCCTTCGGCTCACTCCGCTCAATAATTTATGCTTTCGATTGTATGCAATTTTTTTGAAATGATATTACCTATGTATTTAGAAACGAAATTTGACACTATTATAATAATCTAGAATAATTAATAGTAGATAAAAATTTCCCACTTTTTGGGGTAAATTCATAATACCGTTTACTTAACTTTATTTAGGTATACCCACATGTTTATAATTGTAAAATGTGTAGTGGGTACTCAGTTCAATGTCATAAAATTAGCGAAATGTGTTCTAAAAAAATGTTTTCTAGTAAAATGTGTTACAAAAGTGAATTATGAAAGTAAACACCTCTGATGATGCCATAAGGCAAAACCGGTCAGGGTTTACCGAAAATAAAAATGTTTGTGGAATAGTGTACAACTGAGTTTTTTTCAAAAATGTATATTTATATATATCATTTACCAGACGCTGCCACTTACTCGTCTCGTACTTATGTACCTACCAGTAAATAAAATTAAACAAACTATTTTAATTTTTGTCTGTCTGTCTGAAGCGTTTATGACGTCCACTTTTCGCCAGTAACTTTGTAATAGGGAGCGAGTTTGTTGCCGTGCCTTAGCGCTTTAATAGTTCGCCAGAGTCTCAACCATTTGGCACAGCAAGCAGGTGGACCGCGTTCAGGGGAAGATGACTTGGACCATGTAGAAGTTTTAGCCCCCCCCCCCCCATAACACCCAATTAATAAAATTACCCATATCATAATTACATGCTACAAAACATCCGGAATTTGTGTCCGTAGTACAGAATTACAGAACTAATCATTTTTTTTGGAAATCGGAGATAATTATCTGTTTGTTTCTTTCGGAAAGATGGTAATTTTCACTTAAAAAAGGACTCAAAACATTTTTTTCACCGTCAATGTAAGCAAGGACTAGTTCGCGTCTCAAACATTTAAAAGTAGACATTATCGTGTTAGTTGTTATTTAAGAAATTGAAACAAATGTAATAATATGTACATGTAGGTACTTAAAGAAAAAGTTTATGTTAAATAACAAATTGTTAGGAACTTACATACCATTCAGTATTTGCATAAAAACGTGTGCAATAAAATATCAAAAGGAATCCACTATGATGAGTGCAAAACATTATCAATAATAATGCATTGTCTAACACCACAAAACCAATCATTTTATCAACAATATCAAATACCATGATAACAGCGAAAACCATAAATTGTACGATAGCGTGATTTTTTGCATCACTTCGCACACTTCATTGTCTCGTAACTACCAAACCCGCACGAACCCGCAGCTAAATTTTATTAATATTATTAATGAATACCTAATCTACAAAATAATTTTAAATTTAGACCTTAGGCAAGCTTTGATGACCATTAAAACTCTATTCGAAAAAAAAGAAGACCGAAAATTGACCGGGTAAGCTTTACTGGCAATTATTTATTAAATAAATAATTTATTTATATGTTTCAAACATGTTTTCAAATCTTTATTAGACTATCTTTTCAGAAACATGTAACATTGTATAACAAAAATACCAAAAAAAGTGTTTAATAAGCCCGTGAACTTGAAAGAAATGTAGCGCAAAAACAAGCGGTTTTACTGTGTACTGTGAGAGTCGTCCGTCAAAAAAATACGCTCACATGTCAACTTTTAATTCTTTTAAGTACTAAAACCTTAAAATACCATGATATTTGTAATTATTTCAATATTGTATTATGTAGTTTGTAGACAAAACGACGACGATATCGCAAGCAGATGTAAAATTATACTTTTCTTACTTGTAGTGGAGTTTATGACGCGTTGTAACGCGTGTCGCCCATTTTCCCCCACTAATAGTACCTGAATAATAATACCACTAATAGTACCCCCCAAAGGAAATAGTACCTGATTTGTACTGTGTACTACAGTACCTATACACAGTATAAATCATGTACCTACTATTTCCTTTTTAATCTCTTCTGCTGTTCTGTGTATGTGTCATTATTTAACTGTAATTGTTCTTCATGTTACATAAAGTATTAGGTAGGCACCTTCTCGTACATCGTAAGAAAATGACAATACAGTTATTTCACGCAGCTGGTAAGAATTTGATTACAGAGATTTAAATCACGTACGCCCACGACGCCGCCCGTGGCAAATTATATACTAAAACCTTCCTCGAGGACCCCTCTATCTATTAGTGAAAGCAGCATGAAAATCGGTGAAGTAGTTTTTGAGTTTATCGCGAACAGACAGACAGACGGGCGCTGTGAAGGACTTTGTATTGTAATATGTAAAATCAGTCTTTCTTTAGATATGGCATTTTGCAGTAATATTATAGACCGAGCCAACGAAGCGTCTACATTTCGAGACCATTGTTTCCATATTGACCATTCCATTGTGATCACACTGTACAATTCTGTCAACAAACAAATGGCGTCCAATTTACAATAACAAAACCACACCAAAACATGTACAAGTTGTATTGATAAGTTGTGATGGTGTAGTGGTAATTTTCTGGGTTTAATTCCAGTACTATACGGTGCATGAGGGTTCAACCAAAAACTCATATATATATACGATAGTTTATACTCGTACTTTCAATTGTTGGCACTTGAGGGAATGTATAGTAACTAGTACGGTGTCTTGCGCGGTGCTTCGCGCCACACCACGCCATAGGTTTTTTTGGCCTATAACTTTTGACCCCTTAGGGCTAGGTAAAATTTTTGGCTTGCCTCCAGATCGAGGGCTATCCATAGAAGGGTCAACCATCATTGGAGCATAAGCAGTTCTCGAGAACTAAGGGGGACATTCCCCATTTATATAGATACATGATGAATTAATATACTTGTAGACTGTTCCACTACTTTATTATATTGATTTTGATTTTGATTGACAAGCTAGTAAGGGCCGACCTAGGCGGACTTATGGCGACCAAATCGCAGAGGTCTTGAATAAAGGCCAGGTTAAAAACACCCATAACCGGCGAGCATGCATGAGTACATTAATGAAAGATGAGGAAGCGAAAGAAGTATGCCAGGATCGTAGCAAGTGGAAATCCGTGGTCTCTGCTTACCCCACTGGGAAAGAGGCGTGATTTTATGTATGTATGTATGTATAATTTTCCTTCAGGGTAACAAATATTATGCGCTTTATAGTTAAATATCTCGCAAACTGATATCCAAATATCCTCGAGGTCTAACTACAGAACTTCGATGTCGCCCATGGGTGGTGGAGGTCAGATGGCGGTCGCTCCACGGAAAATATCGAAGTTTAGCCGAATCGGAGTTAGACTGGAAAGCCGACCCCAAGATTGTTTTGGCAATCCCACAACGTGGGGTAGACGCGAGAAAAAAATCATCCCCCATTACGTGAAGGGGAGCATCCGTACACCCCAAAAGAAAATAGTTTTCGTGATTTTATTTTACCAGGTTCTTGAGCACTAACTACGAGTATTTAGAAGGTAAATCTAGGACATGACGAAACCATCCGAGACGTGACCTACGGAATCCTAAAAGTAAATTCATTGTTTCCGTCGGGCAAAAACTTAACAATAGTCAAGCAAGACACTAGCTCTGTCCTGTTTTTGTCTGTCTGTGTATCTGTTTGTTCCGGTTTATCTCTGAAACGGCTGGACCGGTTTTAACAGGACTCTCACTGGCAGATCTCGGATGTCACAATGAGTTACTTAGGCTGTATTTATTGTAGAAACAAAACATGGTTATACCCGTGCGAAGCCGCGACCGACAATTAATAAAATAAAACATTCAAAAGTACTTACATCGTACAAAAGCATGTCGAGAGTCGTCTTGTCAATAACTTGTTGCACTGATCTTGAAATGATTTCTATTTTCAAAACTATTTATATTCTGTATTTAAATATCTTTCAGATCAATAACCACTTTGAGAATTGACAATAAAACATTTAAAAGAAATTGAAGTTCTACAAGAAACTGTTAGGTATTGTAAAATAGTAGAACAATTGTCAAATTATAAGTAATTGCAGTAGAATACGCGGCACCGTATACTTATGTTTATTTTAAGCACAACACCACGAAACGGTCAACGGTTCACCACGAAGCGTTCTTTATTTAAATATTAATATTTTGACTTTACACTTTTAATTTATACTTTTTAATTTGTAACAAAAACACAGGTGCTACGATTATTATGCCTTTGTTAGGAGGGAACGAGCGCACTCGCTGAAAATGCGACGTTCACTGAAGAATAAACTACAGCAAGGGCGGCCTGTATGCGTTCTTGGGCGGGGCAGTGATAGAATAACTTGGTCTTTAATTCAGTTATGACTAGAACTCTAGATATATAATGTACGAGTAGGATAAGTTGAGTTGTACTTTTGACGGTCATGATCGCACACTGATTATAATGTTTTGGTATTGCATTGAAAAGACTAAATAATTCGCCCTGGGGTCCTCCTTCAATGGACGTTGATTTTCGGCACTTGGTGGAAAATGTAGTTATGAAGTAGATACTATATACGGTTGCTTGTACTATTCAAGTAAATTATTGACTTAATAACCTAACCTGTTTCGCCTTATAACCTACGCGAAATTGATTCGGTTGTGGCATTCAATAAATTAGTACTATAAAACTGCTAATAACTTTAGTGCTTTATAAATTGTATTAAACATTTAAGCTTACGAAACCGAACCGTTAAGAAACTGGTTTTACAACTACCTTGAAAGTTTCAGGGCAAAGTTACCATTAGAATATTCATGAAACCCCAGCCTTGAATTGACTTAATAACTTACGTTTTTGTCGTAGTTTTCTACACAAAACTTTACAATTTAACATCTCATTTCCACATTTGCGTTTTACGCAGTAGGTATTCAAAAGTTTGAACTTTTTTTTTTTCCTCGGCCAGGGGCCGCGGCCGCTCTGACGTCCGTTGCCGGGAGTCTCACAAGCAGAAGGTATTTCCAGTGGCGCCCGGCGGACTTTGACCACCTCTGTGGTCTCTGCGGGAATTTGGTCGGGATGAGGATCCCGCGTCGTTGGGGCAGGGTTTTATCCCGCGTCAGTGAGTGAATCTGGTTGCGTGCTATGGCACAAAGGCCCCGCAGCACGCAACCCTTCTAGCCTCCTTCTGTAAGAACGGCGGGTGGCGATCCGCCGTCCTCAGGCCCCGATCATTGAGGTATCGACCTCCATGATCGGGGCCTGAGGACGGCGGATACGCCCAAGACCATCGGGTCTTGGGCGTACGCTCCCTCTCCCTCTCGGTCGCCTCCTTCACGAGCATGACTTGCTCGCAGAAGGACACGGCCGAAAGATTGAAACTTTAGAGTATTATAAGTTAACTATTCTAAAACTAGCTAGCCAACGGTGGCTCCTTCCGCGTAGGTAGTATCAGTAGTGCCTAGGTCTGTACCTACTTTTAATACCATAGTAGTTTTTGCAAAACAAAATCAAGCTAATCTGCTCCTAATGATCGTAATGTAGCGACAGCCAATGTTATTTGCTAACAATGTAACTTTATATTATGAATTTAAAGGTGGTAAGCTTAGTATAGGAATTATATTATATTATCTGTGGTAGTAGTGAAATAATCTTTCAATTCGGTCCAGTACTTTCGAAGCCCATTCAATCTTGCCAAAGCTTATGACACGGTCTTTATTCCTAAGCTGTTGACAAAGCTTGACAACATGGGAATAAGAGGCGTACAATTGGACCTCCTCAAAAGCTACTTAAATGAGCGTACTCAATGTGTAAAGATCTGTAATATTATCAGTGAAGATCTCGAGAACACCTCGTTCGGCATTCCTCAGGGAAGCGTATTAGGAAGCACTTTGTTCTTAATTTATATAAATGAACTATGTAACATAAATCTCGAGTACGGTAAGGTGGTACGGGAGTACGGTAAGGTCATACGTGGACGACACTGCCCTCCTTTTTTCTGCTGAATCAGAGTCAGAAGCGTACGGGCGTGCGCAGCGACGATTTAACATTGTAAATAAATGGCTTCAATACAATTTACTTACATTAAATGCAGATAAAACCAAATATATTTCATTTTAGATGCGAAGAGACTGACTACAACCCAGCTCAACCCCTCACTGTATGCCCACTATTGTAGGGAACCTAATAATAAAGATAACACGTGCACTTGCCCAGTTATCGCCATAACAGATACTATAAAATACCTGGGTATTATAATAGATGAGACGCTTTGGTTAAAAAACATAGCGAAGCACTAATTAAGCGAATGCGCAAGCTGATATTTGTCTTCAAAAAAATAAGATATATAGGTGACTCAAAGGTGCATAGTAGACTTGTTTGTCTACTATGCACTTTGTCAATCAATAATAACATATTGCATAACGTCATGGGGAGGAGCAGGCAAGACCTTGCTTTTACCCGTCGAGCGAGCTCAGAGGGTAATCCTTAAGGTATCAACGTTCCGCCCTTTCCTATTTCCCGCTAACCTCCTATACAAATCTTGTGAAGTATTAACAGTCCGTCAATTCATACTCAGTACAGTATTAAAACAGCACGCATCACTTCCCTACAGCACTCAAGTTTCTTACAAAAGATGGAAAGATATTGTTTGCACTGAAAGAACTGCGATAAAACGCGAATACATGGGGTACACTAAAAGTTTTGCACTTCTAGCTAATCGGAACTATCTGACTTTCGAATGTTATATTTTTTTAACGTTGCAACCTTCTTGTCAATTGTTTTTTATCACACATCAAAGTTCTACGTATGCAACGAAAATGGAATTAAGTCGAAAAGATTTTAGAGCGATGATTTTTTTATGATTTTAAAAGTTCTATCTCTCAGCAAGACTGTGCCGCTCGTCTTCAAAATGCTTTTGGGAGAGAAGCAACTTGTTTGAGCACAGTGAGGCGATGGTTTGCTGAATTTGAGAGAGGTCGAGTTTCTTTACATGACGAATTTCGTGAAGGGCGGCTTTCAACTGCCGTCAACGAAAATAATGCGGCTACTGTTAAGCGGTTAATTGAAGAAAACCCGCGGATTACCTATGAGACAATTCGAAGACTATTGGGGATTGGTATGAGTCCAATGCAGAAAATTTTACACGTAGAATTGAAAGTTCGGAAACTTTGTTGTCGTTGGATCCCTCATGAACTGACAGCGAAGCAGAAGCGGGCTCGCGTGGAATGGTGCTCACAGATGCTACTGAAGTACGAACACGGACATTCTAATACTGTTTATGACATTGTCACAGGAGACGAAACGTAGATTTATTGTTTTGGACGCGAAAAAAAACAGCAATCTTGTGAATGGGTGTTTGAAAACTCGTCACCCATCCTGCGCATAGCCCCGACCTAGCACCCTGTGATTTCTGTATTTTCCCCAAAATCAAAGATTTGATGAGAGGTTTCTCTTTTACCAACTCTGAAGAGGCAGTGATAGCGTTCAATCAGCACGTAGAAAACATGCCTTCAGATCTGTGGTCCTCCTGTTTTAAAAAATGGTTCATTCGCATGAAAAAATGTTTAAAATGTAAAGGAGAGTATTTTGAAAAGCAATAAACATGATATTTTGGTTTTAACATTTTGTTTTTTTAAGTTACGCAAAACTTATAGTGTGACCTACGTACACAGGCAAATTTTACTTGTTCTTAGGACCGCTTCTGTATAATAGGATAAACGCTACAGCAAATATTTATCCTCTTAATTATTCTCGTTGTAAGCAAGTACTAAAGAATGCCCTCCAAGGGATGTCATACAATGACACAGAGGAGTTAATATCTGTATTAAAATAAATAGTGATAAGTTGAATAATTAAGACATATTATCTAATATAGTTATCAATATTGAGCCACTTTAGTATTGTACTAGCTCTTATTATATAATATTATGAATAACCTAATCATATAATGTTACGTAATTGTTTTTGTGTAATGTTATATAATTTACTTAACTGCAATTAGCTCCTGAAATACAGGACTACCTAGTTCAGGTGCAAATTACGTTTATAAGACTACCTATTTATAAAACATCTAGATACATTATATGTAAATAGGTATAATTATACCTACATACTTAAGCTACTAATGCACTAACTATAATTTAATAGCGCACAATTAAAATTAAGATTCTATGTAAATTATTATTACGAAATAAATTTATTATTATTATAATCATTTCAGCCCATTTGACGAACACTGCTGGGTACATTTAGGCCTCTCCTAAAGAGGGGACAATTTAGCCAACTTATAGGTTTCCTAAACCACGCTTGCCGGACGGGTTAGTACCTATAGGTAGGCTTTGTTTCGTGACGTGACGACTTCAATAAACATACTTCTTATATTTTCTAAATATATACCTTCTAAGTTAACTACCTTTAGGTACATAAAAGATTGGCAAATTCCGGAACAAACAAACATTCGTAACATCACACAAATATTTGATTCGACCCGGTTGTCCAACCAAGGGCGTAGCCAGCATTCCATCAAGGGGGGGGCAGACCTAATCCTAAAATAAATCGGGGGAGGGGATAGCAGCCCCCCCCCCCCCACTAAAGTGGTAAAACCTAGAGTCCCCTCCTTAAAAGGGGGGATATTAAAAATATTAAACATGATGTCAAGACCTTTTTTTTTAAATGTCGCACTACGTCTATTGCCAAGCGCCTCTGGTACGCACTAAAAGAATTTCCAGTGGCGCCCGGCGGACCACGGCCATCTCTGCGTGGTGGTCGGGTTCTCCCGCATCCTTGGGGTTGAGTTTTATAGCGCATATATAGGGGAAGTTATGGCCCTCTCGGATAAATATGCCCCGACAATACGACCGAGGTAGAGAGGCACTCCGTGGTAGATCAGTGCCTCTCTAACGCAGCTTCAGGGTAAGGTGTTAAAGGCGTTGTCGAGAGACACCACCAACATCACCTCGCCCATGCTTCCTCCGTCAGGGTCTTTGAGCAATACGATCGGCCGGTAGCCGGACGGTGAGCCCGCTGGCCGCCCCGGTTTTCGAATCAGGACCCCGTCCTCCACACCTTGGGAAACTGGCCCCTTTCGAGGCATGCACTGAAGAGCCCGCCGAGCAGTCGAAGCCTGAGTTCATTGAGGGCCAGGACCCATGCACAGCCCGGAATACTATCGGGTCCAGGGGTGGTGATTTTCCGGCGACTGAGCCGAAGTACCACTGCTCCTAACTCTCTGACTTCGGGTACGTCGTCTTCGCCGTTGCTATCCGCGTTGGGCGTCTAAGACCGAGCCATGCCCGGAGAGATGTGCTCCTCCGCGCTCGTCGAAAACAGAGAGCCCAAGACCCCCTCCAGCTGATCCGGCTGGAGAATCTGGATCAGTGGGAGCGCCCTCGGTCGGAGTCTACCTCTGACCTCAAGGAACGGTCGCCCCCATAGGTTCAGTGGCGCTCCAGGGTCTCCAGAAGCTCCTCGCAGGCTGATGATGGCAAGACTAAATTGAAAGCATACATTTGAAAAACTTCCATATACCTATCCATTTTTAATTAATACTGCTCTTCAGAAATTGCACAACACATACGCAGGTACGCAACGGGCGACACTTGCACCACAGAATCCACAGATGAGAATGAGAAAGAATTTGATTATTTCTTCAACTAAATGTGCTTGCACTTTTGGTTGAAGAAATCCCACCCTTCCCGGCCTCGCCTGCCGTGTTCGACACAAGTACTACGAGTATACCAGGTGGTGACCCCTACAGAAAGCGCAGTATAGTTATCTCATCCCGCGTAAAAATTCCAGGAAGTGAATACATTTTGAGATGCGATACTGCCACGTTGCTTCTATTATTGATTTTTGCTTTTGTCGTTTCTTATCCTTTCTTATTTGATTTATTTCAAAATATTAACAAACGGGTTTATGAGTATTCTATGCTATACTATAACATAGAGTAGAGACTCGTAGGGGGGGGGTCAGCCCCCTACCTGTATCTGGCTACGCCCACAACCCCCTCAGTAACAGAAATCGGACCACTGCACCACCTAGGTAGTGGCCAGACTTCCCGTGGACCTACGCCCTCTGAAGGACGCTAACGGACTTTGGCCACCTTTAAACATTAAAGGCCTACATTAAAGGTGGAATCGGGTAAAGTCGGGCAATAGCCTATCCATTACTCGTTCTGAAATCTAAGAAAAAAACAAACTGCGCAAAATGATTAATAGGTACCAACTATTGCTGTCTGCGTTCACGTTTTCAAATATAATTGGCTTTATGTCGCGTGGCGCAGGCTTCCCGGGCACGAGACCTTGCACGCTCGGATTATGGACGTAATTGAAAAATCTGATTCCGCATTTGAAAAGTCTGTGTTGCTTTTGGACTGAAATATAAGGCTGTTGAGTTAAATCATCACTTTCACTCATCATAAATCGATGAAAGAAAATTTATTTGGCGTAAGCGCCAGAAAATCAAAAATACGTTTTAATCATTTTATCCAGAAAAAATTCTGCGTCCATTAGTCTGGGGCTTGTATGTCTACGGTGAAAAGAAAATCACTTACGCCGTTTGCTTTTTGAGCAGTACCGAGAGACTTATTTTATGTACTTAAGTATACCAAAAGGTATTTTCGATGAATTGGTTGCTTACACCATTTTCGCAGCCAGCGAAATTATACTGTCCAGATGCTTACGCCATTTTTCCGGGTTGATAATTTTTAACACCCAACGCTTACATCCTTTTAGTGGCTTTTCTTATAAACGGCATACATAGTTACAACATTTTAGTATGTATTACAATAGCTAGAAATCGGTTACTGCAAATTAGCACAGCTAATGGTGAAGGAGACTTGCGTTTCTCGTTTTAATTCGACGTTCATGTTTTAATTCGGATTAAAGTAGGTATTTTAATCCGAATCCTTTAAGGCACAGACAACAACCCACTCGCTTTTGTTTTAGATTATATTATTTTTTACCTTTTTTTAAACTTTATGTTGATTTCGTAATGAAATTTTATTTTGTTTAATTTTTGTTTTATTGATTTTTGAACTGATTCAGTTATAAATATAATAAAATAACATTTTGTAGATTTTTCATACAACACGCCTATATCATCGAAGGGGTAGGCAGAGGTGCATAACACACCCACACTTCGCCAGTAGTCTTGTTGGTCCCACATAATAGGGGACAAGTCTATTGCTGTTACTAGGCACTATTAAAAGCCGTAACCAATCTGTTAATCCACTAAATAGAAACCAGGCAGTCAGAGTTAGACACATCCAACTTACAACACTTTAAAAGTTTGTAATAAAAACGTATATAGTTACTTATTGTATTTTATTGGTCAACAATTTTATCCTGCGCGGCTAATTAAATCAATTATATCAATGCCAGAAAATTCTTCACTGAAGGTTACATGATTTTAGCTTTCCGAAGGAACAGTACCTATACCTATATAGTAACCGAACACTTAGAGCATTTTAAAATTAAAAAAATATTTTGTTGCCATAGAAAATTTCCTTACGGTTATAGCTTTTTATAGATCCTTAAAAATAACCTGATTTTGAAGGACACTTTTATTGTTCATGTGTACCTAGAGCAAAAAAATAAATAAGAATATGTTTTTAAAATCAAGTTTCTACGATGAATAGCAATAAGGTTATGATTTTTTCGGCCTCTCTAACGTCTGTTGCATGGCGTATCTGGATCACACGCACGTTTTTTGGCTCTGGTGAAAACTTCGTGTTGTGGCGCTTAGGTACACCAAATAAGTCTTCTTCCATCGATATAATCTCAAATATAGTAAGGTAGGTATGTGCAATCCAACCGAAACGGGGACCATTAAATATCAAAACGATAAAGGTCTTGTTGAAATTTCATATAACTAGTGATTGAACAGTAGACTTCGCGAATTTTTATTTTTTTTTATTTTACGCTTAGCATACTCGCCCGATCAAATAGTTAGTCAATGAACCGCGATGTGTAGGAGCGCGGGACACCCGGACCCGCGGTATCTACTGGATTCCTCGACTGTAGGCAGGTATAGTTCTCGAGGCCTAAACTGAGTTTTGCATTTGTGTGAGTGATCACGAAAAGTAGAGTAAAAAGGCTGTGTGTAGCTGTGTACAACACATGTGTGTGTAAAACAGGTCACATTATACATTATACGTTCACGCATTATCACATCATTACGCCTCACGAACTTATACCTACTGCCACTGGGTACCTACTGGTATGTTGATTGTGTGATGTACAGTCGGCCCCAAAAGTCTCTGAACACATTCAAACTTCCATAAGATCTGAACACTAAAAATGTCATAAGTCAGTGACGCAACAAGAGAACAAAATAAACTCAACATACAAAAGGTCCATAAAAAGCTGAGCACTTGTATTTCAAAAGTAGCTGAACATCACTAACATCATAAGTAGATTAACAAATCATATTTTCAATGTTGTTGCCTGTTAATCTAATTTTGGTGTTCTTGATGTAACACGATTTTTTTGTCTTTTGACATGTAGGATAATTTGAGAAAAGCTTTAAAGCTAATATTAATCTCCATTGATGCTGTGCTCTCTATACCTAGGTTATGGGCACAGCAGGAAGTACTGCAAGAGTACCGAGCCCACGTGCAGCCACTGCGGCAGCCTTCATATGAAGGCCAAGTGCCCCGAGCTGCAGGTGGGAACACAGAATTCCTGGGGCCTAAGTCGCGTAATGAACGTAAAACGCCATGCTACTGCTATACTACTACGTTGCAACTGCAATTGGTCAAAAAATTGGTAGCCTGCTAAACTCACAAGCAACGCGCCAGGGTAGCGCCAGAAAGGCACCAAACCGAATGACTGAAGAGTACAATCATCATTAAGTTAAATTGGATTTAGTTACTCCCGACATTACCAACTTCCCAGCCTCTATATCCCGGGAACTGAGCTTCCCACCTAAATTCTGGGAAAAATTTTTGTTGCCCCTGCAACACCTCCCATCACAAGTTCCATTCGCCTGCAAAAAAAATCCCGGGAATTCTCATCCTGCGAAAATTCCCAAGATTCCCAGTACCCCAAATGTCGGAAACTAAGCATCCCAGGTAAAATTTGGCCTCATTTTTCCGGCTCATATAAATATTTGAACGCCATCATCCCGCAAAAATTTTCTTCCCAATTTTCATCCCACATTCCACAAAACTTGAAGCCCCTATATCCCGGTAACGGAGCTTCCCAGCTCAATTCTGAGCAAATTTTTGTTCCCGTTGCACCCCAGCAGAGACGTAATTTATTCGCATGCAAAAAAAATCTTGGGAATTCCCATCCCACAAAAATACCCAAGATTCCCAGTACCCGATATCTCGGAAACTAAGTATCCTAGGTCAATTTTGACTTCATTTTCGGACCTCCCTTGAACACCACGCAAGTAATAAAACTCCATCTCTTCCCATAAAAAAATCCCAATTCCCATCCCACTACCCAAAAATGTTCTATTCGTTTCTATGTTTCCCTACACATCTAGGTTCTATGAGCTGGTCTGGGGGCTATATCCTGGTAATACAACATCAATCATTTCCCCGCCCCTCCCCCCTCACATGCTGCTATGTTGCAATTTATTGCCAGAGGGCGTCAGCGTAACTTGCTACGCCGACGATACCCTCGTCACGGCGTGGGGAGCAAAGCACCAGGAGGCAACACTCAAGGTCACTGGGGTTGCTGAAGTCGTGGGTCGGATACGGCGGCTGGGACTGGACGTGGCACTGAATAAGTCCGAGGCTCTGTGTTTTCACGGACCTCGGCGCGGGCCAGCTCCAGGATCCAGCGTAAATGTAGGGAGCGTTAGCATCGGCATCGAGCCCAGAATGAAGTATCTGGGGCTCGTACTCGATAGCCTGTGGAACTTCAGACCACACTTCCGAAGTTTGGTCCCCAAAGTGACGGGGGCGACAGCCGCGCTTTCAAGACTGATGCCCAACTTAAAGGGACCCAACGCTTCCTGCAGGAGAAGGATCGTGCGGAGTATGGCCGTGTACGGGGCTCCCGTATGGGTGCCGAGACTGACGGGCAACAACGCTGCTGTTTTACACAGATCGTTGAGGACCTTGGCTGTCAGAACTATAAGAGGGTACCGCACGATCTCCCTAGAGGCTGCATGTCTCCTAGCCGCGACAGCTCCATGGGACCTGGAAGCGAGAGCTCTTGTGTCATTGTTCCAATGGCACAAGGAGGCGCTGGAGTGGGACCACAGGCCTGCGTCTCGAGAAATCGAGGCTCAGCGGTCCCAACTCCGCCAGGATCTCATGGAGACATGGAAGGTGCGACTTCAGCAACAAAAGTGGGGAACCACCACCATCGCGGCGGTGAGACCGATCATGGAGGAGTGGCTGCAGAGGCAGCATGGTGGCCTCACGTATCGTGCGACTCAGATCATCACCGGGCACGGAAACTTCGGTGAGTATCTGTTTCGCATGCATCGTGAGGTCAAACCCGCGTGTCAACACTACGAGACTTCCGGCGTAGACACGGCATTCACATTGGTGGAATGCTCAGCATGAGCGAGTCAGCGCCGGGACGTCGTTGTGGGTCTGGGCGTAGATACGCTCTCGCTAGAGACCATGCTACGAGCCATGGTCTCTAGCGAGAGTCAGTGGAATGCGGCCGTTTCCTTCTGCGAGCAGGTAATGCTCGTGAAGGAGGCGGCTGGTAGGGTGAGGGAGCGAACCCTCCCCGCTGAGTTCCGAAGTGTGCGGCGAGGGCGCCGCAGACGTGACTACGCCCAGGACCATCGACCTCCATGATCGGGGCCTGAGGACGATGGATTAGCAACGATTATACGACGAGTATACGAGGCAGCCTCTGCAGTCTCATCTCCTTGTCCAGCGTTCTGGAAGACCCTGACACCCTGTTATCCCCGCATCCTCTTCCCATTGCCCACGTAAGGCTCCTGTATAAGAGCTATGAATGCCTTACGCCTGGAGGCCTCGAGTAGGAAGTCTTGGGTTGCCACCTGTTTCTTCATTAGGTTTGCCTGCACGATTCTGTATGGGTCAGCAATGCCCGAGACGCCCTTAGTAGTACTGAGTGGTTGTTCGTGCTATTTCGTCCCATCTCATTCTTACTGAGCATGTGTTATACATCGCGCTGTGCCGTGTGTCGCTCAGCCCGTGTGTGTCCTGTGTGTCCCGACGGCAGTTAAAACAGGAAGTGTGTGTTCCCACCTGCAGCTCCGGGCACTTGGCCTTCATTAGAAGGCCGCCGCAGTGGCTGCACGTGGGCTCGGTACTCTTGCAGTACTTCCTGCTGTGCCCATAACCTAGGCATAGGGAGCACTGCACCAATGGAGACTAATTTTAGCTTTAAAACTTTTCTCAAATTATGCTACATGTCAAAAGACCAAAATTCGTGTTACATCAAGAAAACCAAAATTAGATTAACAGGTAAAAACATTGAAAATATGATTTGTTAATCTACTTATGATGTTAATGATGTTCAGCTACTTTTGGAATACTAGTGTTCAGCTACTTTTGGAATACTAGTGCTCAGCTTTTTATGGGCCTTTTGTATGTTGAGTTTATTTTGTTCTCTTGTTGCGTCACTGACTTATGACATTTTTAGTGTTCAGATGTTTTGGAAGTTTGAATGTGTTCAGTGACTTTTGGGGCCGACTGTACGGCTACACGGAATAAGTGCCATCCAAGCGATCTATCCAAGTTTCTAAATTATTTATATTTGTTCTACATTTGTTTGTTGACAAACCTTTCTAACGACTAATAGCGACTAGACAGCGCGCGAGACAGAAGTGTAGGTATTTGGGGTTTAACAACGGATGTGGCTAACTAAGTATTAGTATATAATTACATACACATAGCCGCATAGGTGTACGGTAAGTATACTATATACTATCACGTGACAGGTACCGTGTATCGGCAACTAGGTAGGATTTTTTTTGGAGTTTACTCCTTAAGAATCGATTTTCATATATAAGGCACCCGGTATGAGAAAAATCCGAGGGGTAAAACCTACTAACAAGTAACGAAAATCGTGTCACGTTTTTGGTGCGCACCTCTAGTGCGCAACTTTCTAATTTGTTATGGTTAGATACTCGTACTTAAGGAGTAAACTCCAGTCGTGCGTCGGAGCTGACACACACACTTTTTTTTTTTTTAAGTATTTATATCAGTTTATTGAATTTATTTACAATAAGAATTACAATATACAAAATAAACATAGTTATAGACTAAAAATATTTACATTACAAAATATCGTTTAAAAAATCCTCCGCGTCATTACCGACTGGGAAGGTTCCGAGAATGCTGGCTGTGTTGCCACGTTGGATGGCGATACTTATTCTTTGGGCCAGAAAATAGCCAGCAGAAGAAGCATCGATTAGGCGTTTAGCAATGTCTCTATAAAGGCCGCGAGCACTCGGACCCCATGACCCCAGTGTCTCAAATATGTAATCACCTGCTAGGTTAGCATATTTACGCCGTTTAAGGCCTTCAGCCGATGCAGCAGCAGCGCCGGCACATCCGGATGTGCTTGGAAGGTGTGAAGGTGCTAAGGTGTCAACGCATGTAGCGTCCCACACCAAAGGCCTTCCCATCTTCCACGGTAGCAACGACATACCGTCCGGTCTCTTTCCATCGCTTCGTGCTAAACCATTTAGTTCACGTACGGCCGGAAGACCAGCGGTGGAAAGAGCCCTACGAATTATGTCGTTTAGAATAGCGAAAAAGTGGAAAAGCCATCTTCTAAAATCGGGGACCCTAGGCGGCGTAAAGAAGTTTTGTCCAAAACTTTTATGTTGGGGGCCAAACAGTTGAATTTGGAGATTGTTGTTTATTTATCTGTGTTTTCAGATATAAAAATCTCACATTTATTCGGGTTCAGTTCTAAGCCAATTGACTGAAACTCGTTCTTTATTAGGGCTAAATCTTGTAAAACTGTCTCTACTTTTCCCCCTAAAGTCCCGTCGTCTAAGTACCAAATGTTGAATTTGGATTTTATTTTTTGAATTATTGGGTTAATGGCCAAACTGAAGATGACTGGTCCCAACGGATCACCTTGCTGACATCCAACGGCTGAATTCAAAAGGTGGTCTTTATAAATTATTTTTGTTGGCTGACTATAGCATTGCCAAAGAAAATTAAATATTTTGGGGGTTTCTAATTTGGCCTGTGTCAGCAAGGTGTCCCTGTTTACAGAGTTGAAGGCGTTTTTCAGGTCAACTTTCAAGATGACCTCTCCATCTTCGCTACTGTCAAGGTATGTTGCAAGCGCATGGATTGCGGCCTTACAACCTCCTTTTGAACCAAAACCTAATTGAAAGGGCTAAAATTTGGTAGTAAGCTCCATACTATAAAAACGACAACAAATTTTGGCTGCCAAACGCCGCAAAGTGCTACCTACGGCAATGGGACGAATGCCACCATCCTTCTTGTTAAGGGCACATAAATTGACCCCATACAAAATATCTGTGATGCCACTGTCCACATTGCCTGAGAGCATGAGGTTGACTAGAGCTGTTAGCTCCCTCAGAAGTGCATCACCAGCTTCCCCAGCGCTCGGACACAACAGATCCTTAAGGTGCTGTGGTGTCAGACCGTCAAGTCCACCAGCTGATCCAAAACGAAAGGAGTCAACAGCTGTGCGCACATCCTTGGCAGTAGTCTCAAGATTTTCTGTATCGTTGTTCGGAGGATCAGGGAAAGAGAGGTCAGCTGCGGATGGCGGGTGCTTACTCTGCAAGCCCGTTAAAGTTTCTACAGAATAAGGAGCCAGCACGTCGCTACTAAAAAGTAGTCTTGCCGCCCCAGTGATGTCGCCTTCCCTTTCCTTTATTCTCTACAAGTTTTAATTTCTTGGCCTGAGAATAATCAGGGGCCGAAATGTGGATTGGCTAAACATTGAGCCACAGAGGGTCTCGCACCTCGGGGGATTCTTTTTTAAAACCGGAATAGAATTTTTCATGGTACTTAACCTTTGCCAAAAGGGAATTTCGATATTATCAGAAATTTTTTGTTGATTTAGAAAAAATTGGGATATCGTAGACGCGTTTGAAGATACATTTTGTACTTTATGAATTTTTCCAAAATGTACTTGTAATCCGCGTTCACCCTTAAAAAACGGGCTTGAGGACAATGTGGGCACCGTACAAGACCACTTGATGCACTTGCAAGCTCACCTGAATTTACATCCGCATTGCCACATCCATTATTTTTTGCTGCTTACATTTATTTACACTTTTCACTATGAATACACATGGAATTATTTAAATATAATTTTTGCTTAAATATAATTATTTTTTAAGTAATTGCTGTGGGCATTACCCCACAGCAACTACTTTTTAAATGTTAGGTATAAGAAGTAGCATGATGTGGGCAGTGAAAGTCCCGTCAAAATCGGTCCAGCCATTTCAGAGATTAGCCGGAACAAACAAAACCGGGAGACTATCTATAAGCAAACCCAACGATACCTGATAAACTGAAACTGAGTGAAAGTATTGGACACTAGTTAGGAATGCTAAGTAGGTAGGTACCTATACAGGGTGTTACATAAGGGTTATCTATTTAGGATTTTTTTTTCTTGTTTGGCGGTCGACACATCTCGAAACGGGATCTTGTCGACCGGCTAATGGGGGTGTCTTCGGGTTGATATTACCCTTACGTAACACCCTGTATAGGTATGGACAACACCTACGCATAGGTACAATCATCATCATCCACTGAGCCTTTCTCCAATTTAGTTGAGGCCAGATTTCCATACGATAGGTAGATTTATCTATACAATCTGAAATTAAGTGGGTAAATACATGGGGCACACTAAAAGTTTTGCACTTCTAGCTAATCGGAACTATTTGAATTTCGATTGTTATATTTTTTTAAACGTTGCAACCTTCTTAGTAATAAAAAAAACAATTGGCGGGAAATCATTTGTCAATTTGTTTTTTATCACACATCAAAGTTCTACGTATGCAACGAAAATGGAATTAAGTCGAAAAGATTTTAGAGCGATGTTTTTTTATGATTTTAAAAGTTCTCTCTCTCCGCAAGACTGTGCCGCTCGTCTTCAAAATGCTTTTGGGAGAAAAGCACCTTGTTTGAGCACCGTGAGGCGATGGTTTGCTGAATTTGAGAGAGGTCGAGTTTCTTCAACTGCCGTCAACGAAAATAATGTGGCTGCTGTTAAGCGGTTAATTGAAGAAAACCCGCGGATTACCTATGAGACTATTCGAGGACTATTGGGGATTGGTATGAGTCAAATTTAGAAAATTTTACACGAAGAATTGAATGTTCGGAAACTTTGTTGTCGTTGGATCCCTCATGAACTGACAGCGGAGCAGAAGTGGGCTCACGTGGAATGGTGCTCACAGATGCTACTGAAATACGACCACGGACATTCTAATGCTGTTTATGACATTGTCACAGGAGACGAAACGTGGATTTATTGTTTTGAACCCGAAAAAAAAACAGCAATCTTGTGAATGGGTGTTTGAAAATGAGAACAAGCCAACAAAACTGAGGCAGGCGAGAAACGTTGGTAAAAAAATGATCGCGTTTTTTTTCTCAGCTACGGGTCCCATCTGTACAATTCCCCTTGAAGATCAAAAGAGTGTTAATGCCGAGTGGTATTCTACCATTTGTTTACCCAAGGTGTTAGAAAAAGTTAGCGAAAGACGACCCAAAAGCCGCGTTCTCCTACATCATGACAACGCTTATTCACACACGGTCAATAAATCAAAGTCATTTTTAGCTTCCGAAAAAGGACATCTCGTCACCCATCCTGCGCATAGCCCCGACCCTGTGATTTCTGTATTTTCCCCAAAATCAAAGATTTGATGAAAGGTTTCACTTTTACCAACTCCGAAGAGGTAGTGATAGCGTTCAATCAGCACGTAGAAAACACGCCCTCAGATCTGTGGTCGTCCTGTTTTAAAAAATGGTTCGATCGCATAAAAAAATGTGTAAAATGTAAAGGAGAGTATTTTGATTGATTGATAATAAACATAATATTTTAGTTTAAACATGTTGTTTTTTTTAATTTACGCAAAACTTATAGTGTGACCTACCTACATGCGCTAACCTAAGGACGTCTTTACAGAAAATGTCTCTGCCTATTGCTCAACTCGGACTTACAATGCTAGCTGGCTGACGCTTTAAAACATAGCATACAAACATGCAATGTGTGACTGAGGATAATAAGACGTCTCTGATAGGAATGTTTGGAGGGGCAAGACAATTCATGCTGCGCAGTTCAACCTACCTAGCTCATATATTATTATTATGAACTTTATTGCCCTGAGAGCTATCTTATAACTAATATATGATAGATTTTAACTAGCACTTTACTTATCATTTGTTGCCAAACTATTGACCCTTATTCACCCATTGCAAACGAGGTCCTTAAAAATTATCGTATAAAATATTTCATAGGCTATTCAATAAAGAGTAGATTGAATTTGATTGTGAAATGAAACGAATCTGTACGATATGCTGACTCTTGCAACATAGACATTTTTGTGAACTATCTCTTGGCACAATGGTCTAAAACACCATGGCAGCATGGCAAAAATATTTTAAAAAACCAACTGTCAAACAGATCAAGTTCAGTCTGTCACTGTCAGTACTCAGTAGTACACTAAACAAAAAATGCCTAAGGTGTAAACAAGTTATTTTATGTGGATGTTTGTTTATTTATAACGGAATCCTATGTGAAATAATCAATAAATATCACATCACACTGAGTAAGAAGCCACAAATTATTTGCTTAGATGACTCTGGGACGTAAATACCAGCAATCTTCCGGGTAAATGGTTCCCCTGTCCTTACAATATCCCCGCTAGCGATGCATGAAAGGTCTTCTAAATAAAGTGAAATTGATTTTTCCTATTTATAGGAATGCTGGGGAGACTCGTAAAGTGTATTCTAACCAGTCGAAGGTCGGGACTCTTTCTGGGTGCTCGTCCTCTGTAAGTTTGCTCTATATTAGTACCTGTTAATTGGTTGAATAGTGATTCATCGATACCGTGTATCCTGTCCCATATAAGTCCCGAGTGCCTCGAAATTATTACTAACCGATTGCTGGTCTATTGATTGCTACTAAAGTATTAGTCATAAATTACTTACTGCTGTAATTTTTTCCTAGCATTTGTATACTAACAGGATAATGTATTTATAAATAATATAAATAAACATATATATAGAGGGGCTCGTGGTCTAGTGGTAACCGACAATGTTAACACATTGCAAAGGTTAAGCAACATCGACTCAGGCCGGTCTTAGGATGGGTGACCATTTCTTAATACATTGAGACCCCTCCGTGCCTCGGAGAGCACGTTAAGCCGTCGGTCCCGGTTGTCATACTAACATCTATGGCAGTCGATAGGGGTAGTTGGAGCCCTAAATCAAAAATCCGACCGGTCTAACTGCAGAACTTCGATATCGCCCATGGGTTGTGAAGGTCAGATGGCAGTCGCTTCACGGAAAATATCGAAGTTCAGCCGAATCGCAGTTAGACTGGAAAGCCGACTGAGTTGGGAAAAGGCTCGGTGAATGATGATAAATAAACATATAATTATACCTGAAACTGTTATTAATTGAACAATTTATTGCGCTAAGTAGTAGAGCCTGTAGTCATCAAAATAGTTATTGCATTTCTGTGGAATGCTATAAATTTTTCATGGTGCGTGCGTCGCCACTATTAGGTCACCCCACTAGAACTACCAAACAGCTTGGCTGATCATTATAATAAAGATATATTACAGTTAGGACATGCCTGAGGCAGGTTCTAGATATTGCAAGTGGGTATGCATGTATTTGTCCTTTTGACTCATAAGGACCACTTCCCAAAAGGACAATTCCCAAATCGCGCACTTCCCAAAAGGACAATTCCCAAATCGTCCACTTCCTAAAAGGACAATTCCCAAATCGCCCACTTCCCAAAACGCCCACTTCCCAAATCGTCCACTTCCTAAAAGGACAATTCCCAAATCGCCCACTTCCAAGGATACACACCTACAAGGGTTTTACCCCTTCGGAGCAAAATGTACAAAACGCAAAATGTGCACGACACGCAAAATGTAACTGTAATATTTTTCCACTATAACAGGTTTTGTGTTCTCAAATTTAATTATTGCAACAACAGGAACAAAAGTAGGTCAAATTATTAATCACGATATTAACCCTTGTCCAAATATATAGTTTTATCATCAACAGCATTTATCTAGAAGTAAATTCCTTTTTACTTCATTCAAATCAGACTTTCCGTTTAGAAATTACGAGTACAAAAAAATGTTACGAGCAAATGTCAGCTGCTCGCAGTGTTACGTATGGTTATAAATTTCCTTATGGGATCTGTTAAAAGGGGGGGTGGGGTGAGAGTGGGAGTGGGAGCGGGAGCGGAAGTGGACGCAATAAGCGAATTCCACGCGAGCGAAACCGCGGGCGACAGCTAGTTAGGTTATAAATAATTCAATTTTTGTTTGTTTTTGAAAAAAGAGGCGGTTACCTTTGTAAATTGCTCACTATACTTCGTTCGCGCGTTCGCGCAGTTCGTTCGCGAGAATGTAGTCAGTCATCATAGGGTGGTCATAGACATTATTATGCTAAAAGAATACATTACAAAATGGATTTTATATCCATTTTCGAGCAAGTAGACAGAAGGTCACTTACTAAAACCCCCCTTTAGAGCAGAATGTGGAAAACTCGGTAAAAACCTTGTATGTGTGAATTTAACTAATTTTGTACATTTTGCGTGTCGTGCACATTTTGCGTCTTGTACATTTTGCTCCGAAGGGGTAAAACCCTTGTAGGTCTGTATCCTTGGAAGTGGGCGATTTGGGAATTGTCCTTTTAGGAAGTGGACGATTTGGGAAGTGGGTGTTTTGGGAAGTGGGTTCTTTGGGAAGTGAGCGTTTTGGGAAGTGGTCCTTATAAGTCAAAAGGGTATT
This sequence comes from Nudaria mundana, assembly GCA_963556515.1. NCBI lineage: Eukaryota > Metazoa > Arthropoda > Insecta > Lepidoptera > Erebidae > Nudaria > Nudaria mundana. The sequence continues at coordinate 2,485,670 of OY748291.1, read as the reverse complement.
TGTGTATTCATGTGGTTATAATAAATAAAATCATATAAGTTTATAAACCTTCATTAGCACCCGTTTGGAATCCTGATCTTTCCCAAGCCCAAATTAAATTCTAATTGGCACTATTTTACAATACCAGATATCACTTTGCGACATGATAGAACCCCCGGACTATGAGGAGGTGTACGAGCGGCTGATGGGCGAGCGAGACCCTCTCGCGTACCCGTCAGCCGACATGGAGCTGTGTAATGTACCAAGACGGATCAGGACCATGGCTCATGTACTGCCTGATGAAGATCTGTGAGTATATTTTAACTGCTTTAGCCTGCCTGCTGTAGTCAATGCTACTTCAGGGAACCATTGCTTTAGTGATTTAATTTTTAATAAAGCATAATAATTCCAGGTCAAAAGCGCCAATGTTCGTCCGTGACTGTATACGTTGTTACACGACCGACTACACTGTGGTTGAGTACAAATACAGGGCGTACTCAGCATCCTCGTACAGTAGGGAACGTCAGGCTGAAAGAATGGAGCGATTGCTCGCTGGACCCAAGCACACATATGAAATAGATGAGTGTTTTGCTGTATCCAGTGAAGAAATAACTTCACAGCCGGTTAGTTTCTTTGTTTGGAGGCTAATATATTGTAAATTCAGAAGTCATTAAGAAGGAACCTCACAAACATTAAAAACATTATTTGGGCTTTTTCCCCCCAATCAAAAAAGTCCCCATTTTGTGCCAAGTTTTGTGAAGCTGGAATAAAAAATGTGGCCACTACCCTGTGACACACATACAGACAGACGAAAGCAAAATTATCCAGTCTCAAAGTATAGATCTTCGCTTGCTATTTTAAGTTGTTTGTAACGGATAATGTCAAAAATTGCTGGACCTACACGTGTTCCCTCCCACATATAACACTGGGTTCTTTAAACTAAGCGTGAACAGGCACATCACTAGGTCGTCAAGTTGAGGGCCACTCTATAGTATTTCTGTTTACTATGAAAGTGACCCGCAATCGCCAGACGTCGCCACAGCTTACCATCAGGAGGGTGGCATCAATTTGTGGATCTCAATACAATAAAAAAAAACAATAAGATGAAAAAACACCTTAAAATTAACGTACAATGGGAGGCCTTATCGTTAAGAAGCGATCTCTTCCAGGCAACCAGCTACGTTTATTACTATAAGAAACCCCTTAATATAATATTTTGGTCCAGCTATCAGAATCTCAACCGTCAAGCGGGCGTCAGTCCGTAGCGTCGATATCCTCTTCATCATCATGCAACGAGACTCTCACTCCTCGCGGCTCCTGGGCCAGTCTGGACCTGAGGAGCTCTTCCTCTGACCCACTGCTACCTGACCTGTTCGAGAGGAAACCACCGGAGCAGATAGATGCGATCAATGAAGCAAGAAGGTCAGTCTAAATAAATCAAATGCAACGGTGAATGTTTAATATGATGTGGGTGCGTGTGTTTGGATGGATAAAATGAATAAGAGGGATGAATATATGGATATATAGTGGATGATATCATTCGCTTTACCGTTTTTGCAACATTATTCATTGCAGCTTCGCTCCTATTGAATGTAGCGTGATGTTTTTATAGCGTAATAGTGCTCTTCTATAAATGAACCTATTCAACACTAAATTATTTTGTAGATTAGAACCTGTATTCCAAAGATAAGCGCGTTCAACAATATAACTCCTCATATTTTTAGATATATTCGTCAATCCAGGTTCACACTGGTCAACAGACCAGACGCTGACAATAGGCTTGTGTCCCAAATTTCAAAAATTTATTAAATCTTTAGTTTTGAATCTATATAGTCACAAAAATGTATTGTTTTGATTTAAAACAATCATTTACATAGTTTATTTTGCGATCTAAAAAATGTATTTAAATTGGTAACGAAAAAGCTCCAATCTGTCATAGCGCCTTGGGTGATGTCACACGTTGCGAAACAAATCAAAATGTGTTTGACGAAGCTATCCTGACCAAAAAACGAACGAAGTTCGCTGCAGCGATTAAGCCATAAATTAGTCGTCTAATCGTAATATAAATATTCAAGCGCAAGATCGCTTCTTAGTTATAGTTTTTTCACGACCAAAAGGTCAAAAGCGCCGTGAATATCATGGCGCTTACACGTTTCCTTCAACGTATTCCAAGAACATGTCACTTGTAAGGATTATACACTATAGACTGGACATGCATAGCTTTTTACCTACGACGGAACAGAGATGGTATATGGGTTATGATGATATAACTGCGTTTTGTCCAATCTACTTTTGTTAGATTTATAATAATTGAACTTTAAAATTAACCAAAATTCGTAAATTAATAAAAACGTACGAACAATTAAATTACACATAATCGCAGACACAACTTGAACAAGAAGTCAGCTCTTCATACATACTTACTCTATGGTGTGAGAGCGCAACCTGTGACGTCATATTTTCTGATTGGTGTTTGATGTCACGTGACTGAATGCCTAATTTTTCCAAACTTATTTTCTATTAATAATAGTAATATTTATTCTGTCTACTAATTTATATTACTTTTTGTGGTCTATTCATTGGAAATAGTCATAAGAAACATACACCAATCCGATTTATTCTTAGTGGACACAAGCCTATTATAAGAGTTCTTAATAAGCAATCGCTAGTTAGACACTGGCGCTATGTGGGTCCATAACATACCGCTGCCTAACCCTACATAGCCTAGGCGTGATTTATGTATGTATACAGTGTGTTACGTAAGGGTTATATCAACCCGAAGACACCCCCATTAGCTGGTTGACCAGATCCCGTTTCGATATGTGTCGAACGTCAAACAAGAAAAAAAAATTATCCAATAAAAACCGTCCCGAGCGACGACGCCGCGCCGCCGATAAAGGCATTGTACGTACAACGCGCTCATTGTCTATACAAATATACTGATTTTTTTATTTAGAAAAAATTTAATGTCAAGGTACATGTCAAGCTTACAAAATTAATAATAAATATACAAAAATAAACAATTAATTAGTCAGAAATAAAAAAATAAAAAAAGTCACAAATATACGTCCTGCATCGTTCCTGGTGCAAAGGTGCCCATGATGCTGGCAGCATTGCCCCGCTGAATGGCAATTGTCTATTAGTAGGTACGTCAAGCACTAGTGCACGTTTGTTTTGATTTGAAATAACGCATATAATATTTTTTTTGATGAACTTTTTTTTCTTGTTTGGCGGTCGACACATATCAAAAGGCGTTCTGGGCGATCAGCTGATGGGAATGTCTTCAGGTTGATATAACCCTTATGTAACATCCTGTATATGTTAATCTAGGTTAGAGAATCGTCAGTCGGATCTGCTGGGCCTGTACACTCCGTACCTGGACGAAGAAGAGGCTGTTGAGCGAAGACTGGCTGCAGAGATGCCCTGCGAGATCATGGGACATAAGATACTGATTGTGTGCCATCAGTTGAAGTTAGTATGACTTGTTACCTTATTTGTCACGGTGTTCAATTTCCTTTTTCTTTTTAATTCCGCACCTTCCGCCGCGGCCGCTCTTACGTCCATTGTCGAGCGCCACTAGTGAGCATACAGAGAATTTAGTGGTGCCCGTTGTATTGGTCGGGTTTTGTCCCGCATCTTTGAGGGCGGGATGGTGAGTGCGCGGCGTGCGTGGCATAAAGCCCCACAGCACGCAGCCCTTCTATCCTGCTTCTGTAAGGACGGTGGGTTGCTAATCCATCGTCCTCAGGCCCCGATCATGGAGGTCGATGGTCCTGCGCGTAGTCACGTCACACTCCGGAACTCAACGGGGAGGGTACGCTCCCTCACCCTGCCTGTGGCCCCTTGTTAGATAAAGGTCATAGGTTCGGATCTTACCGATAACGTTCGTTTTTGTGTTTATAGTTTATACATAAATATTTAAGTAACTTTGATTTCATTTATCTGTCTAATTATCTAATTCTGAACTATTTTCCAGACTGGAACTAGATATAGAACCACTATTCGCCTCGATGGCTTTATATGATGCGAAGGAAAAGAGAAAATTATCTGAAAATTTCTACTTCAACCTGAACTCGGAGTGTACAAAACAGATGTTATCCGGCCATATACCTCACGCAGATCTGTCTACCCTCAGTAGGAGTGCTGTCTTCGATATACTGAACCCCTCCCCTGATATATTCATAGTTGTACGAGTTGAAAAGGTACTACAAGGAGATGTCAACGAATGTGTTGAACCGTATATCAAGGATGATAAGGTTTGTTTTTTGTGTATTTGTTTTGTGGGTGCTTAGAATACTGTTGTCTACCCTTCGGGGACTTTACTATACTTCTGGAGAATTCCAAACGAGATTCTTCTTTTTTTTTCTACTTACTTTTTTTTAAAGAATTGAATCAGTACTTAATAGTTACTGATTTGACAGTACAATTAAGTGACGTCATAGTTCAGTATGTCTATGAGGTATAGCATCCAGTTATGCCACAATATATCATTGTCCGTATGCGGTAGACGTGTTCACTCAACGGATGTCCGTATAAGACTGGCCCGACAACCGATACCCACGCCTTGTTAGTACCCGCACTACCGTCCTCAGTATCGTACCAAGTTATTATCTATCCATAGGCTTATCGTTTTACGATTCGATTTGATATACCCTATTCCACATCAGCTAGTCATCCTATAATATAACTGCTTCGGTGGCGTGGTCGGTAGTGCATCGGCTTTCGACACCGGAGTCTCGGGTTCGATTCCCGGGTCGAAGTTGTGTGATCCACAAATGTTTGTTTCGGAGTTTGGATGTTTTTTTATGTATAATATGTAGGTATTTAGAAATATATAAGTATGTTTCTCAGTTGTCTAGATCCCATAGTACAAGCGTATGGCTTAGTTTGGGCTAGATGACGTTGTGTGAGCATGTGATTTATTTATAATACTCGGATTGCAGACATTCTATTTAGCAGTATGTAACAACTGTCCTGGTGGTTGGAATTTTGGTTTGAATTACACAGTGGTTATGTATGTTTTATAATGCCCGGTAACGGCAATAGGCTTGCTTCCTATTACATGGGACAAACAATATTACTGGCCTACCTCTTTAGGGATGATATATTATTATGAATGTAGTTTATAAACTTCCCGTCACGGATCACGGCTCTTGTAACAGGGTCGGAACGTCGGGTAATAGTAATAAAGAGGTGTGTATATAACTCAATAATCGCGTAGAGACCCGTTTGTCTTAAGTTTATAATCTATATATATATATATAGAAATGGGGAATATCCCCCTTAGCTCTCGAGAATAGCCCTCTGTGGATAGCCTTCGATCTGGAGGCAAGCCAAAATATCGAAAATTTTACCTAGCCCTAAGGGGTCAAAAGTTATAGACCAAAACCTATGGCGTGGTGCGGCGCAAAGCACAAGCCAGACACCGTACTACTGTGTACAGAACGCGAAAGTTAAAAAAAAGATAATGTAGTTACCTTATAAAATCGTATTTATGACCCAGAATCGTGAGAAAGTCCGTGCGGGTGCCATGGCCGCTTGCTCCAGACTGGGCAAGTACCGGATGCCTCTCGCCTGGAGTGCTGTCTCGCTCATGAACATCCTGCACGGGTCCAATAGCCTCGAGAGGGACCAGGACAAGGATAGCCTCGGTGGTGCACCCAACACTAATAGCTTAGGTGACTATACATATATCATTTCTTTGCAGACCTGTTTCGTCACTCGTGCAGTTTGGAATAGAATAAAACTTTATTGTACACCAATACAACATACTTAATAAAATATCCAAGTTTAAATATGTACAAATGGCGGTCTTATCACTAAGAAGTGATTTCTTACAGGTAACCTTTGGATGGACAAGTCGAAAGAATAGAATTTAAAATTAATCCATGGGTATTCAATGTTTAAAAATATTTAATAATTTTTTAAATTCTTTTTTACATAAATTAAATTACAGATTTACTTATTTTTATGTCAGATTTAATTATTTGACATAGAACCAGATTTATATGCTATGTCAAGAATCAAGAGCAGATGTGAATATCATAATTTTACAATTTTATGTCCAAGCTAAGTTCGGTAAGTTGGTTCTCCTGAGTCTCCAGTAATCTACTCGAGTTTCTTGCTGGTAAGCAAGAAACTCAGGTAGATTATCCATTTTTTATTTAAGTTTTGTTTACAATTTATATGATGTGAATGGCTAACACCAAGAGGTTAGCATGACCATTCATTTGTGTGCTTCAAGCTGTAATCCTCATATTTGAAATCTCAATGAAAACGTATTTTGACAACGCTAATAAATAGTCATGAAATAGTCATAAATAGTCGTACATGTAAAAAAAAAGTCGTTATTATAGTTTCGGCGTTATAGCTATAAGTTAGTGAGGATTATGGCTTGAACATCAAGCTGTAATCCTCATCTCTGGTGCAAGCAAACGGTAAAGCCTATCGAATTGGTTTAGGTTCCAAAAAATAGTCATGAAATAGTCGTAACGACATGCCAAATCTCAGAAATAGTCCTTAAAAGGTTCCAGAGATGTAAAGGTAACCTGGTGAGGATTATGGCTTGAACATTTGAAAACTTCAAATTTCTCCGGAACGCCTGCGATTTTCGGTTTAAAGTTTATGCCAAAAAATTGTCGTGAAATAGTCGTATGAAGCTACAATAAATTTGAGCTGATTTAATTTGAAAATAAAAAGTTTTCGTTTGCCCTACATTTGTATGGAGTACAGTCGTGTACAAAATTTGTAACTTCATATGATATTATTGTGAAATATTCCGCTTAATATATGATATTACTTCCAATTAGACGTTTTCCATGCCAGCTGTTATAATTAAACGATTGTTTACACTTTAATAGGTACTTATAATTTAATTAGTATTATAGCTTGAAGCATACATTCATTTTTGTCATTAAGATATTCGTCTACATTATAATAAAAAAAAATCACTTTAATTCGAAACTTATTACAATATGCATATTATGTACTTACAATATTGTAAAAAAAAATTTTTAAAAAATCCTCTGCGTCACTGCCGAATGGGAAGGTTCCCAGAATGCTGACTGTGTTCTCACTTTAAATGACTTATAAAATTTGACATAAAAAAAAATATTCTTCCATTTTTGGGAGTAAATATAGCAAGTTACACATAGACAATAGACAGTATAAATAATATCTTTCAATTTCCACGCTGACCTGGGAATACACACAGACACATCTGGTAATTGGCACATTATATTATTATTATTTATTAAAATTCACACAACAAATAAACCCACACACCATGGCTGTTTGCATGTTCCCAGTCTTCCCAGTTCAACGTGCAGATGCCTAAGTGCTGGCTTGGAAATGGTCTTAAACAGGTGTTACTGTATCATTTTAATCTCAAAATCTTTATGAAGAACAAATTTCGCCATTTTTTAAATTAAAGCCTAATGTCCAATAAAAAGAACAAATTATAATGCATCAAAGTTCATGCTGAAATAATCTTTGAGTGCATAATAATAACATTTGATCTAGCAAAAAAAATATTTCAACATTGAACCTTATTTTAAAACCGTTTTAAAAAAAGTGTCAGAACGCAAATTCTTTCGAAATTATTGTTCTTTGAAAAGAACATTCGGTTATTTTAACAATTTGTAAAAAAAAATACATACAACGGACTCAGAAGGTAATTTACGTTGTAACTATAGTTAAAATATATACTGCCAGATCGTAAGGCGTCCACCAGCAGCCTGGAGCAGCTGAGACGTCGCGCGGGGGAGGTGGGGGGGTCCCTCACCCGCAAGGGGTCCGTGGAGCGGCGGGGCGGGGGCGCGGGGACCCTGGCGGGGTCGGCGGGACCCCCCGCGGACGAGCTGGCGCACCAGCTGGACACGTTCAAGCCTATTGTCATCACGCTCACGAGCTTCTTTAAACAGGTATAACTACACTGACTGACTGTAAGACTGGAGGGGAGGATTCACTAGAGGGGGGTATCCCATCTAAACTTATAGATAAATTAAATTGAAGTGCCTGTTTGTAATTCCAAATCCATCCAATTGGTTCATAAATGTCTAGTATATATTATATTCATTTATTGAATCATCATCCACCGAGCCTTTTCCCATCGCAGTTGGGGTCAGCTTTCCAGTCTAACTGCGATTTGGCTATACTTCGATATTTTCCGTGAAGCGACTGCCATCTCACCTCCACAACCCATGGGCGATATCGAAGTTCTGTAGTTAGACCGGTTAGACCGACGACTGCCATAGATGTTCGTATGACAACCGGGACCGACGCGACAACGTGCTCTCCGAGGCACGGAGGGGTCTCGATGTCTTAAGAAATGGTCATATCCTAAGACCGGCCTGACTAGATGTTGCTTAACCTTTGCAATGTATTAACATTGTCGGTTACCACTGGACCACGAGCCCTATATTCATTTGTTGAATACCTACACATATTTAGGAACTCAGTTTTAACGGAACTTTCACTGGCATACTCCTGTTATACGGATTAACTTAGCTATCTTTTATCCCGGAAATGAAATCCCGTGGGAACTGGTAGTAAACTGTTCCACGCGGATGGTGGGTATCAGCCAGTAAACAAATAAGTACAGTACCCGGCGATAAATATTGCACATCGACCTTTGGAAAGAGACAATCGGCTAATTTCGGCTTCGTAGAGCGTTATCTCTGTCGCACGAAATACAAACAGTCCGGTATCTATTAGGAGCTGTTAAAACAATTATGATTTGCTTCCTTTAATAATTCTTTTTATTCTTTGTATAAAATACACCAATTTTCTATAAGTGTTGACTTTAGGTTCGGGTAAAATAAAAAAACATGTTCACATTATGACTGACAAAACGTCACATACGTAGTGTGCGACAGAGATAACGCTCTACGAAGTCGAAATTAGCCGATTGTCTCTTTCTAAAGGTCGATGTGCAATATTTATCGCCGGGTACTGTACCGATTGTGCTAATTGAAGACATTAAGCTACATTAATGATGGTACAGGAGACAGACAAACTCCGTGACGAAGACCTATACAAGTTCCTGGCAGAGATCAAGCGTCCAAGTTCAGCTCCCAAGAAGCTGAAGTGTCTCCCGGGCACTTTGAAGATTGAAGTGTCTCCGTGTCCTGACGAACTGAAGAACGGGTTAACGCCGGAGTTGGCCAAGTTGAACCCGTATGGAGGTTAGTTATGTCTACTCTCTATAACAACTATTTATATTGTACATTATATTATGACGCATAATAGTGTGACAACTGACGGGAAGCTCATGGACGTAATTTTTCATGTCCAGATTAAGGAATGAAAAACCGTCAAAAACAGGTGTTTAATTTTTCTTCTTTCTCTTTTCTCAAAAACGGCTCTTTTAAATTTTCATCAATTGTAGTTAAAAGAGTTTCTTATCATAGAGCATAAGCGGCATATTAATAAATAAATAAATAAATATTTTGGACATACTCACACAAGGTCATTTAGCCCAAACTAAGCTATAAGCTTGTACTATGGGATCTAGACAACTGATAAACATACTTACATATATTCATGAAAAGTAAACATTTTGAGATATGATTTTTCGGCCTTTTTACATTTAATTTTCCAAGTACCGTCCCGTGACGGTCTATCTATAGGTACACAATGTCCAATGTACAATTTGTCTAAAAACGTAAAAATTGTCCATAGTGGCAGTTCGTCTAAAGTTTCAAAATGACCAGAAATTATTTTGTCAAATTCTGCAAATCTTTGTGGTCCCAGCCGACCACATTCTCCTTCTAGGCTAGTTTCAAAATACAGGTACCTATATATTATTGTTGTACCCAGTTCAATATTGAAATTTTAGACAATTTGAAACTGTACCGACACCAAATAATTCTGGTCATTTTGTAACTAGAGCATCTCCAATCCAACCATTTATATACATATAAATAAAATTTAAGTGTCTAATGTTGGACGACACAACCTTCCGCATTGCCACTTGCCTTCGGCTGGGTACACCTTGTGTATCCCCGCATCATTGCACCTGTGGAGTAGCCGTCGATAATCTGGGACACCATGGCCTTTCTTGTAGCAGAAGCGCAGGTCGTATACCTCGGCACGCTATTCTAAACGACATAATTCGTAGGGCTCTTTCCACCGCAGGTCTTCCGGCCGTACGTGAACCAAATGGTTTAGCACGAAGCGATGGAAAGAGACCGGACGGTATGTCGTTGCTACCGTGGAAGATGGGAAGGCCTTTGGTGTGGGACGCTACATGCGTTGACACCTTAGCACCTTCACACCTTCCAAGCACATCCGGATGTGCCGGCGCTGCTGCTGCATCGGCTGAAGGCCTTAAACGGCGTAAATATGCTTACCTAGCAGGTGATTACATATTTGAGCCGTTTGGGGTTGAGACACTGGGGTCATGGGGTCCGAGTGCTCGCCGCCTTTATAGAGACATTGCTAAACGCCTAATCGATGCTTCTCAGGACCAGAAGGCTGGCTATTTTCTGGCCCAAAGAATAAGTATCGCCATCCAACGTGGCAACACAGCCAGCATTCTGGGAACCTTCCCAGTCGTCAATGATGCGGAGGATTTTTTAAACGATATTTTGTAATGTAAATATTTTTAGTCTATAATTATGTTTATTTTGTATATTGTAAATAAAGGCATTAATCAGTTAACGTAAGAAAAATAAAATGTATAGTGTCTAAATATTTTTGGACATTCTCACACAACGTCATTTAGCCCAAATTAAACTAACTAGTTATCCCAGCGAACTTTCTATCGCCTCAAATATTAAAAATATATATATATATATATATATATATATTCCTAAATAAAATATATAAAAAAAAAGTATGAAAATTGAAAAACGCGACGGACGGACAAATTGTCGTATTAAATATATAGATATTAGCTTGTGCTGTGGGATCTAGACAACTGATAAACATACTTATATATTTCTAAATACATACATATTTCAATAATAATAGAAAATAAATATTGTTGGACATTCTCACACAACGTCATCTAGCCCAAACTAAGCTATAAGCTTGTGCTATGGGATCTAGACAACTGATAAACATATTTATACCTATATTTCTAAATACATACAGAACATACATAGAAAACACCCAAACTCCGAAACAAACATTTGTGGATCACCCAAATATTGGACTCGACCCGGGAATCGAACCCGAGACTCCGGAGTCGAAAACCGATGCACTACCGACCAGGCCACCGAAGCAGTTAACTTTAGACGATATATCACTATGGACGATTTAATACTTTAGGCCATATGCCCCGTGGCAGGCCAATGGCACTTTAGACGAAATTGCCACTGTGGACAATTTAATATTTTAGACATTGTGTACCTGAGCGGTGTTTGTCAGAGTGGCTATCATCAGATGTACCATTTGCAGATTTGCTCTAAGATGTTGGTGTTGGTTATGTCCAGATGAGAACGTGAGACCTTGCAAGGAGATCCTGCCGTTCCCCCTGCAGGCCGCGGCAGTGCCTCACTACCAGTACCGCAACTTGTTGTACCTTAGTGTCAGGGAGATCAACCTCACTGCCTTCACCTCGCGGACTGGCTCCGCTAGGAATATTACTGTAAGGAATTCCTTCACACAAAATCGTGACGGAATGGGACCACACGAGATTCAGTAGCTTTAAATTATACTAGTTATCCCGACTAACTTTGTATCGCCTCTAATAAAAAAATAAAAAAAATCTTTTAATATTTCATGCAAATGTATGTAAATTGAAAAACGCGACGGACGGACAGAAAAATTGTCGTATTAAATATATAGATTTTGTTTAATCGGTATACCCAATCGTAAGATATAGAATAGAAAAATAAAAAAATGCTGACGAATTGAGAATCTCCTCATTTTAGAGTTTTCGAAACGAAAATCTCTTATACAACAGTAATGTCCGTCCGTGAACAACTTTCAACTCGAGAACGGTAAGAGCTAGAGACTCTGTGTAAACGCCAATCGACTTAGCATAGTCGAAAACCCCCCAAAATGAACTTGACCTCTGATCTCAAGGTCAAGGTCAAAACGAGGTCAAATCGAGAACGGTAATAGATAAAGACTCAGGACCAGCTGCAATCAACTCAGCATGGTCAAAGACCTCTAAAATGAACGTGACCTTTGACCTCCGATCACAAGGTCAAGGTAAAAACGAGGTCAAATCGAGAACGGTAATAGTTAGACCAGCTGCAATCAACTCAGCATAATCAAAGACCTCTAAAATGATGTTGAACTTCATGTCATGTGACATTTTTTAGATTTTATGAAAAACTTTCGACACATCTAAAATATATGGCAAATTCTTGCCATATTTTTAACTTGTTTTGTAGTGGGTTAAAAAAGCTTTGTTAGCTGTCTGTGTCTGTTTTAGGTTTTCTCTGAAGTGGCTGTTGGATCGTTTTTCGATTCACTGACAGATAACTTATAATATAAAGAGTAACTTGTAGCCTACCCATAGAATGTGTTCCCACGGGAAACGGGCTAAAGAAAACTATTCCACGCGTACGAAACATAGTAGAAAACAAAATTGGTATTTTTTCTGTCCGTCTTTCTGTCTGTATTTAACAAAATTCGGAAAATACTGAACGTATTTTCTTGCGTTTTTCAAAGACAAAAAAGGTATTCCACACAGGTAGACCTGCGTGTGTCGACTAGTCCATAATACTTGTATTTCCATCAGGTCCGAGTGCAGCTAATGTCAGGCGAGAGTGAGGAGTCAGCACTACCGGCCATATTTGGTCGCAGCTCGTGTCCTGAGTTCACTAGCGAGGCTTATACCACTGTTATATACCATAATAAGTAAGTTTAAAAGAACTGGAAGGTAGCGTTAGCTTTTTTCAATTTTGTGTCACCAAAGTGACCTGATGGAAAGCCGAAGCGACGTCTAGCGAACGAGGCTCCGACAAGAATACTTGAAGTACCAAATCGGCAATAGGCTTTGTCTAGTTCTTCCAGAATAAAGACGTGATTTTGTGTGTATGTATTATTCTGATCTATGGGCAATATGATTGTAAAGTTTCATTAATATCCGTCCAGTAGTTTTCGCGCAAAATATCTGTTTATAATGGCGTTTAAAAATCGCGACGTATTTTTAACGCCAGCAGACGCCAAGCGTTTAAAATACAACACTGCGCTGAAAAATCCGTCGCGATATAAATCCGCTACCGTGTGAACAAATACAGGGCAATGGATTTCATCTATACTGACGTATGTCTTAAAAACCGCTCGTGGAAACAGGACGTTACAAACATCCATAACTATTTATACTGATGATTGACGGCACTTGGAGGAATCTGCTACACATATTGCACAAAAACACATACTTTTACTTGTAACAAATATTTTTTAAAACATCTAAGTAGACATTTTCTTATTCTCCCACTTTTATTTAAATTTTTTTGATTTAAATTTATTTTCATATACCCCCATATTTAATTATAATACTAGTGTAAGTTTTGATGTCCGTATGAATATGTAGTACGAAATTTTTTTATGTGAATTAAAACTATATTTTGTATTAATCTCTGATAATGCCGTGAGGTGAAACCGGTCAGTGAAAATTAAATTATAACAGTGGAAAAGTATATGTGATTTTGTGCAAACATCGATAAGTTAGATAAAGATTAGTAGGTATTATAATTTCTTTTAAAATTGTGTTCTCCCATTCCAGGAACCCATCACTGTACGACGAGATAAAGATCAAACTCCCCGCGGACCTGGGCGACCAGCACCACTTGTTGTTCACGTTCTTGCACGTGTCGTGTCAGAGGAAGCCCGTCGCGCCTGAGCTGGAGAAACATGTCGAAACACCTGTCGGTTACTCGGTAAGAAAATAATACTTGTTTATGAAACAGATACATAAAGACAGTAATTATAACACGAATGGGAAGTTTAACGAGGGTCTAAAGGCTGGTTAAGGGCGCCGCGCTTATACTGACGTATACGGCACCCAGCAGTGGTGGATAGCCAGTCAGTCCTAAGAGCCACTAAGAGGCATACATAGACACCCAAGCATTGGTTGAGATATCCTAGTCCCTATTCTAGGTAGCAAGTACCCAAAATATCAGTAACTAGCTGATCGACGCAACCCCGCCCGCGTGATTTAGTTTACTTATTCCCGGTTCCCGTGGGAACACATTACCGGGATAAAAAGTAGCCTTTGTTACTCAGGTAACTAAGGACTAGCAGTAGTTTTTGAGTTTATTCATTTCAAACATACAAATCTTTCCTCTTTATAATAGTAGTATAGATATGCCGAGGAGGTCATTGACCCTGCTAAAATCTTAACAGCTACATTTAAATTTACTGGTGGTGCCATCTAGTTTCATTGTTGGTACTAACGCAGTTGTACGAACTAGAATGGAGAGTGACGCAATCTATTGATCTTCGGTGGTAGACCCGTAACATTTTTGATTGCTGGGATTGCACCCACTGATGACCTATTTATATTTCTGTCATCCAAATAATATAAGCCGCGCACGATGTGAGTGGGATAGAAGCTTGTCACAATAACCGCTCCGTGACGTCATCCATCTTAGAAAAATACGGATATCAAAACAGTATAGTAGGTTATTCTACGTCACTATGACGTCACCAATATGGCCGCCAATCCCATTGTCATCTTGCGCGGCTTATACAACTATAACCTTTCCCCAGTGGGTCCCACTACTACGTAACGGCCAACTAGTCCACGGCGAGGTGAACTTGCCGGTGATGCAAGAGGAGCCACCTGCCAACTACTCGTACATATCTCCTGAAGTACAACTGCCCGGCACGAGGTGGATAGATAACCACAAGCCTATCTTCAGTATATGTCTTGATACGTACACAACTGTGCATCATATGGTACGTATACATGGTGTTGCATAATGTACTTGCGTGTACACAGGGTGTTACAAAATGGGTATAATAAAGAGATATATGGTTTTTTTTGATGCCTGAAACGTGATTTGATAAGGCGCTTCTCCAAAATCGTAGAACATTTTTTATTTTTATTTACTGTAGCATTATTACTAGGTATGCAATGCATGCTGCTAATTGCAAATGATGAGCGGAGCAAATGTTTTTATTACATATCAGAATCAGAATCGGACACTTAAATTAATTAATCGAATGAACCGTTGAGGTCGGTCGAGTTCGGAGGAGTTGGCACACAAACGATTTACACTTGTCGCCTGAGATTGAGCTCCGCTCAATTATCTAATTAAATATTTTGAAGATTTTATAATATGTCCTAAAATCAGCTGATAGATTCATCTATTTCTGTAATGCATTATACCTTATCCATTTTAATATTGGTTTTGCAATTAATATCTTTATCACAGTGTACAAAGGTCTAATAACATGAAATATGAAAATTGTAATATTTTCGTTGTATTAAATTTAGTAAGTATTTGTATTACAGGACGATTATATAGAAAGGTTTGCGAAGGCGTGCGAGGCTGTACAAGAGGGGAACATACCGCCTCGTATAGGACTCACCAATATGGAGTCCGAGTTGCGTACTAGGTGAGAATTTATATTCATTATGTATAATCATGACTAATTCGCACAAATATAACTATTATTTTTTTGCCAATTTTTACGCGCTCATTAATCTTCGAAGCTGTTTCAGTAATTTGCAGATTCAGTAGCATTTTCTTCTCAAAGTTATTAAGCTCTGATTAGAGCATATCTAACGTCCGCTGGACAGCAGAAAATCGTCATTATAGTTGCACGATCGTTTAGAACTGACGTGTGGAACCGCGGTCACCAACTAGTATATCATACCGATTTATCGTAACTGGTGCTCAAAACATATGTGTAAACTTTTGGAATGGGAATGCACTTCTGAACCTTGACTGTACGTTGATCCAGCATTTTGGAGCTATATTTGGCGAGGATAAAATCAACTTTGTTCACCTGATGTTTACAAGTATCACTCTAACTACGCTATCTCGTCTTTCTCTTAAGCTACTACTACTCCACACGTCAGCAGATGCGTCAACGTATAAAGGAGGGTATTTGCTCGTTTGTGGTAGTTTTTATACACCTGTGCCCCCTGCTATACGTTGTCAAACCTTTCCACTTTTCGACTGGGAATGCACTTATGAACCTCGAGTATCCCTTGGCCCAGCATATCGGAGCTCTGCTCAGCGGAGGTGGACAGCCTGGCGCGGTACCTGCCCGTAGTACTCGACAAGCTGTTGCAGCTGCTGGTGGCGCCCCCCTCGCTGGCGGGGGCCACGCTCAACATCGCGCAGGACGTCTTCACGTGTCTCGCGCAGATTTTCACCGATATCTCGGTTAGTACATATACTGAGAGCATCGCAGACGGAAACTTTTCGAATGGCTTAGAATAAGGCTTCAGTTAAGATTGGTCAAATATAAGCACATCGCAAATGATTAACTTAACTTTACACTCCTGATGTTTGAGCTGTGGAGATGTGATTCAAACAATTAATTAAAACAAAGATTGCTATAAATAAATCTTAGAGAATATATAATAATCAAATACTTTTTTTAAGAAAACCACGTACCTATATTCCCATCTTTTTCTAGAATAACAATATCATAGCGTACACGTGCACGGGCACGTACGTACACACGCACTCACTTAAGCACTCACTCATACTAATAGGCATAAAATACAATATATTGCAGAAGATGAACGAAGGCTCGACATGCGACTTCCACGGTCGCAGCGGGCTCCTGACGGGCTACGTGCAGTACCAGTGCAGCATCCCGCGACCCTCGCTCGCAGACCGGGACATCGGCCTGCCGCTACCTCCCGCCGGTCTGTACATCGTATTTGATTTATTTTTTCCTGTAATCACGCTGATCCCTCAGTTTTCATTGTCGGAAAAAAAGTAGCTAACAGCACTCAGGGACAATCCATAGATAAAACAAAGTCGCTCCCGTTAAGATCTGTTAAACTTCGCAACCGATTTTAATGCAGTTTTTAACAATAGAGTGGTGATTTAAGAGAAGTGTAGAATTAGAATAGGAAAACAGTACCGAGAGTATTAAATAATAAAAAAAAACATGTGTATTTTAGACCACACTTGCTATGAGAGGTAGAGAGAAAGAAAAATGTGTGCTCGCACCTCTCTGTCTTGCCCCTACAGACATATTCGAAACATAACTCTCTTTCCATCTTAAATGTCTTAAATGATTAATAAATAAAAAAGTATTGTTATTGCCAGTGATGACAGATGGCTCGTGTAAGATCCTGCACGAGGAGCTCGCGCTGCAGTGGGTGGTGGCCAGCGGGCTCACCAGGGACCGAGCCATGCAGAACTCCTGGTCAGTCCATTATATTGCTACTAGCTTTCAGAACACCAGACTTCCACTTAAATTGGATCGACGTATTGAACCAATGAAATAACTGCGAATTAGAAAATAAATGGTATTCTGGTCACGTGATCGAAATCATCTGGGATGTAATTGGTTGGATGTGTCGATCGATTAAGTGCTCTTAGTGCTCATCAGCGTTTGATGCGAAACAGAGACAAAATGTTCCTACCAGGAGAGAGCCGGAAGGCTTTTCACAGGCGCGCATTATTTGTACTACCTATTTGATGTCGATGACCGAATCAGCTGATTTTAGCTAGTGTTGTTTAAACAAGTGTGTATTTTATTCGGTAATAATGATTTTTTTGATGAACTTTTTTTTTCTTCTTTGGCGGTCGCCACATATCGATACGGGTTTTGGTCGACCAGCTGATGGGGCTGTCTTCGGGTTGATATAACCCTTATGTAACACCCGGTATATGGAATTTATACTCGTAGCCCGACGACTCAGTTCACAACGCGCTTCCTGTAGTATCTGTGCTTGCGGTGCTAGAAATTGGTTTACGATTGTATAAGGAAATAAATATTTATCCGCCGATGCTGTGTTATTTCTAAATAAATATTTCGAAAAAAGGATAGTACACGTAGCTTAGTAGTAATAGTATTCCCCTTGAAAGGGAAAACTGCTGGTTCGACACCAACCGGACGTCATTAGATTTTAACATCATTTGTGAGGAATGTTCTACCACCTGCAGCTTGACTCTGTGGCAAGGGTAAAGTGGACGCTTTCGAACCTGATTTTGCCCCTTTGAGATACTAATAGTTTAAGCTTACTTGTGATATCTAAGTTTTTGAATGCGGTGTTTATCTTTAAGTGATTGTGGCATTATGGATGTATTTAATATTTAAGTACTTCTATAAGTATTAATGTTATTCGTAGACCTATTAAATTAAAAAAATTAAAAACTGATCAAAACACCAGACATTTAAATTTGTGATCATATTGTGTTAATATCGCGACTTACGGCGTCGCCGTATTCATTGATTGGCATCAGAGCTCTCTAGCTGTGTCTAAACGTAATTGAAATATTACGCACAGCTTACCATAGTAGTTAGTTCCCTCAACTATTGGTAGATGGCGCTCTGGCGACACTGTAAGTCGCGATATTAACTAAATATGATCACAAAATTAGACTTGTTGGGCAATTGTTGTACACGTTTGTATGTAGTATGTAGTGTACTATGTGTATGCGACGGTAGGTGCCTGTTCGAGTTGATGGTGAAGTCCATGGTGGAGTACCTGTACTGGAGCGGCGCGCACGAGGCGCGGCGGCGCGCGCGCTTCCCCGAGCAGTACACCGACGACGTCACCACGCTCGTCAACAACGTCACCACTGAGATCATATCGAGGTAAAGTTTACTTAGCAATTCCTTCTCTGTTTTAGGGTTCCGTACGGGAAATTGATTGATTTAACATGCAGGGTTTTTATAAATAATAATAATAATAAATTTTTAATCAAGTGACCAGGACTCATTGATGTTAGTAAAAACTTATAATCTATGTTAGTATCCATATTTATATTGTAGGTATTCCGACCATTAAAAAAACTGAGAACCATTAAGAACACTGATTAAAGTGCCGCACTGTGACTCACTGTCGTACTATACCGTGTGATATAGCACTGCAGTGATTCACGTAAGTACAGTCTAGGCGGCTTGCAATCATCTTTAGAATGCTGTTGGAGCTACCCCGCACCCTGGACACCAGAGACGCACACCTCTTACGCATAGTTGCGTAGAAACAGTTTACCTGTGCGTCGGCAAACATTCCCGATGCGCTACAGAAGCGGGGCAGCCCCACCAACATCCTAAATGCGTTATTATACTGAACGCGGAGCGCGCTGTATGCCCTCTGCGTATACTTGGCCCACAGGCTGCACGTGTAGAATGTTGTGCAGTAGGCCCGAAAGAGCGTAATTTTTACTTTGAGTGAGCAACGTGCAAATCTGCGGACCAACATATTCGCCCGTACAGACAGCGCCCTCCGCTCACGCTCGATGTCAAGGTCATCGTTAAGGTTAGGTGTTAATATATGCCCAAGATATTTAAAGGTAATAACCCGTTTAAGTGGCAACCCGCTCAGCGTTATCTGCGGTATGTTTTTTGGCTTTTTACTCCCCGCTTCGAAAACCATAACCTCCGATTTCTTGGAATTATACATCAACCCGTGTGTTCGAGCGTAGTCTTCACAGGTCTTCAACAGTGTCCTAAGACCACAGATAGACGGGCTCAGCAGTACCATGTCGTCTGCGTAGCTAATATTGTTAACGCAGATACCGTCCACGAAACAACCGACTCTGATACTGCTGAGCTCTTCCATCAACTCATTAACGTATAGGTTGAAAAGCGTAGGCGAGCTCAAACCCCCCTGCCTCACCCCGCAGTCCAACCCAAACGGACGAGACCAACCTCCGGCCCATCGTACAAGGTTCGTCTGTTTGCTGTACCAGAACTTAAATATATTAATGATTTCTTTGGGTATATTTTCTTTATCTAACTTCTTCCATAGTAGGTCATAATTAACTAGATCAAAAGCTCTGGAAAGGTCGAGAAAACAGGCATATATAGGCGTATCACGCTGGGTGTAGTAAGAGACAGCATGCTTAAGGCACAGCACTGCACTGTCTGTTGATAAACCAGGTCGGAAACCGAACTGGTTATCATGAATTTTTACGCGTTTGTTTAAGTATGCGTTAAGCATGCTGTCAAATACCTTGGCTATCACTGTAGCCAGTGATATAGGCCTATAGTTATTGTGGTCTACGAGGTCGCCTGTCTTATTTTTAACAATAGGTACGACTACAGTACGCAACATCTCACAAGGTAAGTAGCTATGGCTAACACAGAAACCGTACAACATAGCTAGCACTCGCGGTAGGTGTGGGCCAGCATATTGCAGGTGTTCGATGCTAAGCCCGTCATGGCCAGGGGATTTACCCCTTGACATAGTTCTGATGCTTTTAGCAATCTCCTTACTACTGAAATTAACCCCTATTGCCGTCCCGGGCTCAGCATCGAGCGTCGAACATGATGGCCCCAAGGGTGACTCAACAAAAAAGTGTTCTCTGAACAGCTCAGCTATCCCACACGGATCCGACCTGCCGCTAACACTCACAGGGACGCCCGGTTTGCTTTGCAATCTGTTGGTCTGTTTCCAAAAGCCGCGAAAGTCACGATTAGAGTGGTGTGATGCCAGAATATCCATCTTCACTTGGTCTTCATGGTCTTGACACCACTTCAACCGCGACTTAAAGACTCTTCTGGCCTCACACATCTCCTCAAAGACCACCCCAGAGCCAGGCTTCCCGTGCCATACCCATACCCCAAACTTTGCCTTAGCGTCAAATCAGTTTTTGCAGATTTTTAACCGACTTCCAAAAAAGGAGGAGTTTCTCAATTTGACTGTTTGTTACCTCATATCTTTCGAATAGGTCAACAGTTTTGATTTTTTTTTATTGAAATTTACAGCTATCTAAGGGGGTTCCATTCATACAATTATTTGGACCTATTTCGGTAAATTAGAAATCGGTTTTTTAAGTTTACCCTCAAAGTTTTTATAGATAATGGTATGGAACCCTTCGTGCGTAAGTTCAACTCGTAATTGGCCGGATTTATTAAGTTTTTAAATGTGATTAAAATTTTTAGATTTCTGTAAACCGTTTTTTATTATTATTTTATTTTATTATTTAAAGTTACCAATAAGGGCGACTATTGTACATTATTTTCAAAGCACGTGTGTTTTTTCATATAAGAAAGAGATATATATATATCAATATATCTTTTTCATCTCTCATGCTTTGAAAGTAGGTCATTGCTTACCTAATATGCGGGTTGAAAGTGATACATATCGGCCCTAGGGCGGAAAAGTAAAAAAAAAATCATCAGCATATCTTGAGGCGATGGCATAAAACGTATACAGCCAAAGTTCGATAGTCAATACAACACTCTGGTTTTTGAATGATCATAAATAAAAAAAGAGTTTTGTTACAATAAAATAAAACGTAAATGGCACAAACAATAATTATTTGGACAGACCTTAAAATACTGAGTATTTTACTCAGAATTTTAAGATTAAGACTCCGACCAAACCTGACTAAAAGACAGCGGTAACGCGTCAAATCATAAAAAAACTCTAGCGCATCCTAAAATATGTGCGTAAGAAAATAACTGAAGTAATTAAAAAAAACTGAAGAACATTTTGTATGGAAAAATATAACTAATGACAAGGCGGTATGACCAAAAGACTTGCCTGCCCTGAAAAAATGCGAATGAAAAACAAAAAATTTAAAAAAAGGCGGGATGTACAATATACGTGATACGTGATCAATCTCTATTGTTATATTTGTTTTATTTGACTTTTATTTGCTTTCCTCTTATTCGAAATGAAAAGTAGAGTGTTTAACTCGGGTGAAAACACCCATTCTGCCTCGAACTATTGGCGTATTGGCCAAAATATCTCGTCAGAAATGGGATGCTTTCTTCCCTTGGTTAACAATCTACTATATATTTTCAGATATGGCAAGGACAGTCGTCTAACTCAAAGCCTAAACAACAGTTTGGCATTTTTCCTGTTCGATCTGCTCAGTATAATGGACCGCGGTTACGTTTTCAACCTGATTCGAACCTACTACAAACAGATGTGCGCTAAGATCGCGTCGTTGCCGGACGCCGTGCCTCTGGTGCAGTATAAGGTCAGTAAAATACACATACACCATGAAAGTACCACCGTTTACAAAGAAATATTTTGGACTCAGTTTAGAGAAGAAGAAAGAAAGAATTATTTATTTTTTCCACACAGAGAGGCACATTACAAAAATAAATAAATAAACGGCACAGGGTACCTACACAATCCGGCACAAAACAAAACCTAACAAAATGTGTACCTACTTAAAAAAAACAGGAAAAAGAACTAAATAAAAAAACAGGTGAGACACATATATTAAAACAATAAGTAAAAATGGAAATAAAAATCAATAAAAAGAAAAGAAACAAAAAAAAACTGAAGTCGGGACGGCCACCCTATGCCAGCGCCTCAGCAGACGTTCAGCGCACTCTCAGTGCACAAACTGCTATCCAGAGGCGCTCGGCAATAGACGTAGGCTGCAGTAGCGTCGGGCCGCGGAATTAAAAACAAGAAACTACACCAATTTTAAGAATTTTGTAAATGGTGGTATTTTCACAGTGTATAATCACGCATATTGGGGGTATATGGAGGATTGGGGGTATACAAGGAAGGCAGATATTTACTATACATTATATAAATAACATTATTTTCCTACCCCGTGTATAATGAAAGTTAGCACACAGAAAATTTACACTCATAATCGCTATCGTATATGTTTACCATGAAGGTAATAAAAAAATAAAAAGTTGCCAAGTTGACGTCTGATGGAAACCGAGACGACGTCTAGCGATCGGAAACCACTTTCATATCACACAGTACTATTGAAAGTGAACCACAACCCATGATATTATGTCGCCAATTTGAGGACCAGTGGGAATCTCTTTATAGTTTTGACTAGTGGTCGCCCGCGACTTCGTCCGCGTGGTAATTTGGATTTTTCCCGTTCCCGTCGCGCCGCGTCATATTTTGAACAATTCACACAATATCTTTATAAATTGTAGCCTATGTGTTATTCTGATGCATAAGCTATATTATTGTAAAGTTTCATTAAAATCCATTCAGTAGTTTTTACGTGAAAGAGTAACAAACATCCATCCATCCATACATACATACATACATACTTACTTACATACTTACTTGCATACTCACAAACTTCTCGTTTATAATATTAGTAGGATAACTTTAAAATTGACTAATTCAGCGTTTGGAGCACACTTACGTATTTAGCCTGTATATTGTTACTGCAGCTAGCATTTCTCCGCATCGTGTGCTCCCACGAGCACTACGTGTCGCTGAACCTGCCGCCAGCGGGGGGCAGCCAGGGGGGCGGGGGCCCGGCGGGGGGCCCAGGGACAGGCGAGGCAGCCCCGGCCGGGGGCGTGTCCCCCGCCGCGTCCTGGCAGTCCCTGGGCTCGCACTCCAGCCACGCACTGGGACACGAGTTCCGCTCCCGGCACTACCTCACCGGCCTGATGCTCACTGAACTCACCAATGCGCTCGAATTGCAGTCAGTATCATACCATTTTGATATTATCAGCTACCCACACAAAATTACATCTTTATCCACAAAGAGGTAGCTGAAGCCCTATTGCTTTTTGACATTTTGATTATTCTTGTCAGAGCCTCGTCCGTCTGTCAGCTTGACTTGAGATACTTCAGATTTCATTATTTATGAAATTACGGAGAATTTTGGATAAAAATTTGATTTGATATTTGAAAAATCCTTTTAAGCGATAAGACTGCCCTTTGTATTATTCTAATAAGTCTTGTGGCGACACTTTATTATTATTATTCGTGTATTTCTTTAGTTTCTTAATATATAATTTTTAATATTTAAAAAAAAAAATTAAAAAGTACCAATACTAGCAGCGGAGCAGGACTCAAACAGCCTTCTGTACCTGACCTTTGATACAATCATCTAGCGAGAGTCTCTTGAGTTGTTGATCGAGACTTCACTATTGGTTCACATTCTATTACTATTAATACCTACTGCTACTATGCTCAAACGGCAGAGGTTCTATTTAATGGTGTAACATGTGCCCTGGCTATTTTGGATTTGCTGACGCTTGGAATTTTGGTTTGAATTACAGAGTGACCAACAGAATTACTGGGAAAGTGTGCACGTGCACACCTTCGGGGATATAGGTGTGATAAATGTCTGTCTGTTTGTTTTATTAGTTGTCTTCCTCACAGGAGCCCTGTACTGCAAGGTGCAGCAGTAGCAGGCGTGCTAGCTCTGCTCGCGGCTCACGACGCTGACCCCCGCCTGGCTGCACCCGAAGTGAAGGCTCGTGTGGCGGCACTCTACCTGCCGCTACTGTCTATCGTCATGGACGCACATCCACAGCTGTACCGCGGGTTCGCTAACAGCAAGGGTATGTCTATGTACCAACATCATAGTTCAACTCACCTGCCGATCATTAAGGCGGCACCTTGAAGATTTTTGTGTTTTTTGACTCACTGTATCTCTCAATCTGCGCAAGTATGTATAATGATTTTCAGATATACATTATTTAATCATATAAACTGAAGTCTGAACAAGCTGAAAACACGTTTTCTGATAATTTTTCTATTATCTTTTTTTGTTTAGTGTAGATAAACAACAACATATTAGATGCTGAAACTTGACCACAAGAAAAGTTTTCAACTATATTAGTCTGTAAAAAAATGTTTTAACAAGTATTCTGTACTTTTTGTACAAATGGAGGAAATGAATTTGGCACTTACGCCGTCTAGTTCTGGCGCTACAACTTTCTCTTTCAACACTATACGGAAGTCTAGCGCTCTATTCCTTTCCCACTTTGCGCTCAGTCGTCCGCTAACTTTGCCAGCGAGCGATTTTACCTTTTCCGAGGTGTCGCCTTAAAGGCAGTAGCAATCAACGACAATAGGCACGCCCCCTATTTAAAAATAAACTGATATATAGATATATCAGTAGTTGCATGACTAGCAAGGTTAATAGGTGATTGTTTAGTCGATAACTATTATTTATAAATTAAATAGATATAATTTTGTCAGACATTCTTCAATTGGACAGCGAAATGGGACAATTCAACAGTCTGTATACTGCAGCGTCACCCGAGGGAGAGTTCAAACAGGTAACTTATTGTCAAAATATAATAGTAGTCTCAGGACTACGGAGCTTTATATAGGCCGAAATTTCTTGGGTTTTTTTCGGTGTGTCCTATTGTTTATACAGGAATTTTAATTTTAAGAATATTTACATGTTCGGGACTGTACGTAACATGTCGAAGTATCTATATATAGAAATGGGGAATGTAATTTTTGTCCCCCCTTAGCTCTCGAGAACTGCTTATGATCCAATGATGGTTCACCCCTCTATGGATAGCCCTCGACCTGAAGGCAAACCAAAAAATCGCGCCGAAAAGCCGAAAATTTGACCTAGCCCTAAGGGGTCAAAAGTTATAGGCCAAAACCTATGGCGTGGTGCGGCGTAAGACACCGTACTAGTAGATAAGAATAGAATAAACTTTATTGTACATCATACAAAATACAGTATGAAGACTTCAATGGGCTGCCAACTTGAGGGTCACTTAAAAAATTGCTAATGGCGGGCTTGTTACTAAAAGTATTCGTGTACACAGAACGGCCGCCCCCCGCTGAATAGCGAGACGTCCCGCAACCTGGTGATGTGCCTGGCCTGGGTGCTGAAGTGGGCGTCGCGCGGCGCCCTGGCCGCCTGCGTGGCGGAGCTGGCGGCGCCCAGGCTGCGGGCGCTGCTGGCCGTCATCGACCTGTGCTATAGGAGCCAGGAGTATAAGGTCACTACACCTTATATCACCACTGTATTATGTTGATGTTTTTGAATTCTACTTTTAAGACTGTTATCAAAGATTATCCCAAGACTTCCAATAGCAGCCTAGATTGTTATACCTTGTTGAATAGCTAATGAAATGTTGATATTTTTAAGCGTATCTGCAGCCTAGGTGTAATAGATTTTTTCTTACTATTGCTGGTTGAAGTTGAACACAAAAATCGTATAAAAATATAAATTTTAACAAAAATAAACGAAAAAGATAGGCCAATAGTCAAATAATCGCCATTTTTTCAAAAAAAATCTTGAAAGCCTTATAACTTGAAAAGGGTTAGGTTGGGGGGCAGGGGTCCAAGGTGAAATTTGTCAGAAATGGTGGCAACTACCACCCCTGCACGGGGTTCGCACGACTTACCAGGTAACCCTGTATTTATGTAGAATTTTTTTTTGTTCGCACAGCAGAGATTATATTTTGTGGTATGTAACATCTGTCCTGGCTGTGGAGTTTTGATACGAATTACAGAGTGGCTATGGATTTTTATAGTGCCCATTAACGGCAATAGGCTTGCTTATTACGTCGAACTAACAAAATTACTGACCAAATGTGGCTGTGTGTGTGAATGCATGTCTGTCCTACCTCTTCGGGGACATACGCGTGATGAAATGTATCTGTGTATGATTTTTATAACATCACCAATATCTTAGAGGCCCAAGTCACATCCATGTGGTGCACCTGCCTATCCACGGGCAAACATAAAACTGCCCTATTAGCGGCTAGGTATAGTTTTATTTAACATGCGGTGTCGTCCTTGCAGACATTCAAGCTAGGTTATCTAAAGTTTTATTTTTATTTATTTATTTTCAAAACCTTTACAGCATCATTATAGGATTGTTCCAATACAATACTGCAAATAAAATACATGATTATAACTTAAAAATTATGCATTAAACATAAAATAAAATAGGTAGGTATGTAATAATAAATTAATTAATGCATTTATGTCTTGTTTAAAATATTTACTGAATGTCAAATTTATAAGTTCTAATTAATTAATGTCATTATTAATGAAATATTGTAATTGTAATTGACGAAGTTTTAAATTATTAATGGACGGTTAAATAATTATGAATCAATGAACAGTCAATTTACTACAATGAAACATACTTTTCTACAACTATCTTGAGGAGGGTGCAGTTTTATATATCGATTTCACTAATAGTAATTAAGTTGATGTACATACACTGAATTTGACCATGACTATTATGATATGTAGTTGTAAGATTTTAATTATTTTGTATTCAGGGTCGCAAGGAGATCATGAAGTGTGCTCAACAGAATGTACACAAGACGACAGACATCAAGGCGAAACTCGAGGATGTTATACTGGGGCAGGGATCTGCTCGCTCTGACTTCATCATGAGACGGAAAGGTAATGGTGACACAGACAAAGTTTTAGGGTTCCGGACCAAAATGAATAATAAATATTTAAGGGGGCTTCCATACAAAAAACTTGATTGTTTGCCGTTTTGGTACAGAACCTTTCGTGCGTTTTTTAAGTATGTATCCCCAGTACATGATATGATCGACAGGTGGCGCCACTCCCAACACCCCGGCTGGCGGTATCCGTCGCGGGCGCTGGCGCAAGGAGTGGGTGCGGGGCGCGCGCGCCGACCCGCACTCGCCGCCCGCGCCGCACCCGCTCCTCGCCGCCGCGCTGGCCGCCGAGCTGTCGCTCACGCTGCTGCACGCTGTGGAGACTATCGTACAGGTTGGGACTATTTACTTGGTTACTAAAGTAAGACCAACGAAACGAGATCATTTTTGTCAACGAACGGACAGAGATAATAATCGCTGGCTATCGCAATGTAAATTATTACATTGTGATAGCCAGCGATTATTATCTCTGTCCTTATCACTCCCAGTAATGACGTAAGTTGGTCTACGAAGTTGTCGTTGCGTGTTTCATGGTACAGGTCAACATTTAGTACCGTAGTTGTCAACCATTTGTCAACATTACTACAATAGATAGATTTTAGGGTGCAAAGGGGTCCTTCTTACATCTATCGGGCCCCAGCGACCTCACCTGCTAGTGGCGCACCTGCTGATTAACGGACGAGGTTCGTATATTACGGTACCCATGTGGTGGCTTTGGCCCCTACGTGGATACCAGGTGGTACAACAGTGTTGGTCCGGGGGGGTACCACCGTGCAGCTGTGCTAAAGCCCCCCAAGTAACCCAGCCCAGGCTGGGTTGCGTTAGGGGTTCAGCAGCTGCACTGTCGGGCCCGGGGCGGTGTATGGTGCGGCAGGCAGGGGTCCAGTGTGGGCGAAGCTGAGTCTAGTGTGGGTGGTGTGGGTCGATTCGCCGGCCAGGGAGACCCTTAGCAACGGCGTTGCCGCGGCCGCCCGCAACATAGTCATGGGGCCCGCCTGGGACCAACCACCCCAGTAGGCTGCCCCACATGTTGCGCATAATCCTGTTGTGGGGTCGCCGCTCCGGGTGGTAACCGGTGTGGGGTAGCGGCGGCCTTGCATCAGGGGGGTTTGGGAGCCCTTCCGTCCGGCGGGTCGGCTCCGACCTAACCACACGGTTCTAGACGAAGCTAGCCTCTGCACTTTGTCACTTACTGCCGCACCAAATATCGCCCTGTCTTCACGCTTCCCCATATTTCAAAATGACAGTGCAACAAGAGAATAGACGGTACACAGCGGCCCCTAGAAACCCCACAAAGTTGACTTCGTTTGAGGTGGAGTTCGCGAATATCCGCGGACTCCATGCAAACCTCGATACCGTCCACCATCACCTGGAGTCGGCACGGCCTTCTGTGATGTTCCTAACGGAGACACAGATACGCCGCCCTGACGACACGTCGTACCTCTGTTACCCGGGCTATATCATTGAAGAACAATTCCGCGATAAAGCCGGGGTGTGCGTGTTCGTTAGGGCGGATGTTTGCTGCCGCCGGTTGCGCTGTCTGGAGAACCCCTCCTACTCCGTCCTTTGGCTGCACGTGGATCATGGCTCCATGAGCCAGATCTACGTGTGCGTCTACCGCTCCCACACAGGGGACACTGGGACAACAAGGCTTTTCGAATACCTCAGCGAGATGGCTGACGATGCGCAGGTGCGGTTCCCGAACGCTGACCTGGTTTTCCTGGGGGACTTTAACGGTCATCACGTTGAGTGGCTGGGGTCCCTTAGGACCGATCATGCGGGACGAACCGCCCATGCATTCGCTCTCTCCCACGGGCTGACCCAGATGGTACGGGGGATCACCCGGATACCTGACAGGTCAGACCACACGCCCGCCTTGCTGGATCTACTGCTGACGAGTCGCCCAGCCGAGTACAGTGTGTCGGTACGCGCCCCACTGGGCACATCCGACCACTGTGTGGTGCACGCCAGCTTCCAAGTGCCACCGCCTGCTCGTGCTGAACAAATGACTCGACGACTATGGCACTACTCGTCGGCAGACTGGGACGGTCTCCGCGATTACTTTGCGTCCATCCCGTGGAGCCAGCGCTGCTTTGTAGGGAAGGCGCCTTCGGATAGCGCTGCTGCCATTGCTGGCGAGATCAGTCTAGGGATAGAATATTATATCCCTTTCACTGATGTCGCCAGCATCCGCAAAGCTCGCCCCTGGTTCGGGCGTGAATGTGCCGAGGCTGTCCAGAAAAAACAGTCGGCATATCGCGCCTGGGTCAGGGCTCGGGCGGCACGTGACCCGAACGTGAACCGCCTCAAAGCAGCGTACAATCGGGCCACTAGGTTCAGCAAGAGGGCCTTCAAGAGAGCGGATGCCCAGCGCGTCGCGCGGCTTGGTCAGGAGCTCACATCCCATCCCACGGGCAGCCGTGGATACTGGCAACTGGCCAAAGCCGTACAGTCAAATTTTTGTCAACCCTCGCTGCCACCACTGCGTTTTCCTGATGGATCACTGGCTCACAAAGCCCAAGAGAAGGCGGACATGCTCGCAGACCTCTTTGCGGCTAATTCCCGGGTCGATGACCGTGGCCTGCAGCCCCCCGCCATCGCCAACTGTGGCCACACTATGCCTGATATTGTTATCAGGCAATGTGATGTACGGGCAGTGCTGCGGTCACTCGACACGCGGAAAGCCAGTGGCCCTGACGGCATTCCGGCGGTGGTGCTACGAAAATGTGCTGCTGAGTTGTCTCCAGTATTAACGCGTCTGTACCGCCTGTCATACTCTACAGGCCTCGTGCCGGAGGCCTGGAAGGAGGCGAACGTACAACCGATCCCCAAGAAAGGGGATCGATCCGATCCAGGCAACTATCGACCCATAGCTGTCACCTCAGTCATTTGCAAGGTGCTCGAGCTTCTTATTAATAAGCAGCTCATGCGATACCTGGAGGATCACTCGCTAATCAATGATCGGCAATATGGCTTCAGGCCAAAACGATCAACGGGTGACCTCCTGGCATTCGTCACGCATGTATGGGGTGGGGCTATGGAAAGGTTTGGCGAGTCCTTGGCTATTAGCCTGGACATCGCCAAAGCTTTCGATAGGGTCTGGCATGCTTCGCTCCTTTCCAAGCTTCCGGCATATGGTCTACCTCCTCAACTGTGCAGCTGGATTGCCAGTTTTTTAAACGAGCGCCGAGTGCGGGTCCTCTGCGATGGCCAGGCTTCTCGCTTTTTGCAAGTGAATGCCGGGGTACCGCAGGGGTCCGTACTGTCACCAACTCTCTTTCTTCTGCATATCAATGATATGCTTTCCCTCGGGAACATTCATTGCTATGCAGATGACAGTACATTGCACGGGAGTTACTCGGTTCGTCCGACGGCGGGGCGATCTGTGATAGAGGAAGAGAGACGACATCTCGTGGGTGATCTCGACCGAAGCCTCGACAGTATCTCCCAATGGGGTGCCGAGAACTTGGTCGAGTTCAGTGCCCACAAAACACAGGCGTGTGCATTTACAGCGAAAAAATCCCCTTTCCTTCCCCTACCCACTCATCAGAATGCAATATTACCAATGAAGGACAATCTAGACATCCTTGGCATAGACGTTCGTCGAGAGCTCAATAACACAAAATACATTGAGAGATGTATTGGGCTAGCTTCGCGGAAACTAGGAATACTGAACAAGGTAAAGCGATTCTTTACACCGCACCAGAGGTGTCTGCTGTACAAAACGCAGATTAGACCCTGCGTTGAATACTGCTCTCACCTCTGGGACGGCTCCGCGAAGTATTTGCTGGACGCACTCGACGCTATGCAGCGACGCGCTGTTCGCATTATAGACTGTCCGGAGGTAACGGGAAGCCTTGAGCCGCTAGCCCAGCGCCGAACAATTGCTTCCTTGGCCGCGTTCTACCGTATTTACCACGGTGAGTGTTCTGAAGAGCTCTTCAACCTGATCCCACCCTCTCCCTTCCGATCCCGAACAACGCGTGCCGGGCAGAGATTTCACCCTCATACCGTGGAAACCGTCTTCGCGAGAACCGAGCGTTTTAAACGATCGTTTCTCTGCCGAACGATGGTGGCTTGGAACGCCCTGCCTGCGCACGTGTTTCCTCCTACATATAACCCTGGGCTCTTTAAGCGAAGCGTGAAGAGGCACATTACAGGGTCGTCAAGTTGAGGGCCACTCTCTATAGTATTCCTGTGTACTGTGAGAGTCGCCCTCAATTGCCAGACGTCGCCTCAGCTTACCATCAGGCGAGTGGCGTCAATTTGTCGACCTAAATATAAAAAAAAAAAAAAAAAAAAAAAAATAGTTCTGTCATAAATACGTCGGATTCAGATTCTTCCAACGTATCATCCATATTTAATACAGACGACAGCAATTAAGAGATAGGAAAAGCAGGAATGCAAGAAGGAAATTAAACAAATAAAAATGTTCTAAACCCCCGAAGCTTTATTTTTTTTTTAATAAAAAGCTACTCCTTTCCCAATTGGTCCCATTCTGGTAGTTTGAATTCAGGTTCGTGTAAATGTTGACGTGTTCTGCGGTTTCCAGACGTGTGGCCATACCGAGAGTGTGGAGGGCTCGGGCGCGGGCGGCGAGGGAGGCGCGTGCGGCGCCGCGCTGCACGTGATGCTGCGCGCGCTGGGACGTCCGCAGAGTACGGCGGTCCTGCCGCATATGTTCGCTACCGTGAGGGCGCTCATACTCAAGGTGAGTACTACAGAGTGCGGAAGGCTCGGGCGCGGGCGGGACCCTCCTAACATTTACCGTGTTGCCCCAGTTGGGCTGGTCGTGCTGCGGCGAGGAGTCCTCCATCTGCCGCGTGCTGCTGCGGCACTGCGCCGCGCTGTCGGGCGCCACGCGCGCGCACGCCTCCGCCACGCTGTACGCGCTCATGCGGCAACACTACCAGCTGGGGAATGTGAGTTACTTGCCTGTAATTATTCCTTACATAAATGTATGATGGAGTTTATAGATGATGCCTACAGCTTCGAGCCTATGGTCGTTCCGAGGATCACTCGTCTCGTCCATGATGCATTTGTAAATAACTTAACATGTTTCTGTATTAGTGTGAGCGATATTTGGCTAACATGTCCAGAAATGGGGGTGGATTAAACGGCTCTGTCTACCCCTTGGGATAAAGACGTGAGTTTGTGTGTGTAAGTAAATTATACCTCGAGACGTCTAGGAAAGAACGTTGGGGCGGTTTTTAAAAAAATTGCATGTTGATATAGAACTTCAGCCGCGTTAAGATGCAAGTGACGATGTCCCTGTCGTCCCTGGTGGGCACGTCCACCACCTTCAGCGAGGAGTCGCTGCGACGCGCGCTCAAGACCATCCTGGTGTACGCCGAGCACGACCACGACCTGCAGGATCAGAGCTTCCCTGAACAGGTACATGACCACTGTGTTGTTTACTATAGCACTACAGACCAATATAATACAGTTTAAAAATAAGATTTCGTGATGAAATAATTAGTCAAACAGAAGTGTTTAGGATGTAGAAAGATAGGAACGGTTGCTGATCCACTCTATCTGTACAGTGGCGCCCCCCGCACTACTCACAACTTTACTTGTAGAATTATTGTAAAACCAACTAAAAACGTATCTAATTTCAAGTCGCTTTTTACTAACATTGAACTTCAAGAACTTAATAATGGTCCTTCGAGCCGGATGTTTGAACACGCGTTACCATCTTTTGAATAAGATTTTAATGATGCAAATAAACAAACTTCAACAATATTAATGTAGAATTTAGACTGTATTATGCCTAGCTAGTGTAAGATGATATATAAATATGATGATATATATAAATAAATAAATGTCTGACATACATTTTAAATAAAATATCTTTCATCTCAGTCTTCGCCCGAAGAAACACCAACAAAACATTCGGTATGTCTACAGAACCAGTGTCCCTACTTCACTTGCGTTGATCCCAATTATAATTTCTTTCTTGTTGCCATCATCGTCGTGTATGTATACATATTTTTATGTCGTAGAGGGTAGTTGGGTAGTTAACAAACACAGGGCTCATGCAACCATACTTTATCTACTAAGCATTTTTTACCAAATTTAAGTTAATTTCATGTTAATACAGCGTTCCCCCGCTCCTTGAGCATATTTGATGACATCATTGAATCCGATCTTGGGTTGTATTCTTATTGCACCAATCCCACCTGTGTGTTAAGGGCCCAGATCGTGAAAATCACCGAAAAGAGTGTTACGATTTTTCATATTTAACCTATTTACATATGATTAATAACAACGATAATTTGTATATATTAAAATGAAAGACCAAAAATGATGTTAGTGCTAATTTTAACTCTTAAAACCCTGTAGTTGTTATATAATAAACGTCAACAAACGCACAAAATTGAGAAAAAATTCGAAAACCTGCCTTCGTATTTTTCAGATTTAACCCAATAAATCAACACAAATTGATAAAAAGAAACACTTTTTGAACACTGAAAAAGCCAATAAATATAACCATGTACTTTTTTTTGTACCTTTACAAACAAAGACTTCCCCTTTTAAAGCCCTAAAATCTAGATATGTTTTACGTAAATTCTCCATAGAAAAATGTATGCAAATTCAAACGCGTCCCGATAGAACGATCGTCGCAACTAATCGCCAGTGCGCCATAGAATTTCAAAGTGACTCCACGCGTG
The DNA here is from genome assembly GCA_963556515.1 of Nudaria mundana. Lineage (NCBI taxonomy): Eukaryota > Metazoa > Arthropoda > Insecta > Lepidoptera > Erebidae > Nudaria > Nudaria mundana. Next base: position 2,451,837 of record OY748291.1, on the reverse strand, counting down.
TCGGATGCTACAGCAAAATTACGTGTTGTGAATTTGTGTTTTTTGTGAAAAACTGTAAGTACAATATTTTTATAACTAATTTACTTTCAGTAAATAGAAAGTACCGATATAATGAAAGTCTGAAAGAAAACCATGATGGAACTAGATATAAATCGTAAGAAATACAAAATTATTTACTTTGTTGCGTAGGTCATTTTATGAACCTTGTAAAGTAGGTATCAATTCAGGCTTGAAACAATCAAAGCCCTGCCCACCTTATTTTCTCGAGATATGAACTGGCGGGGTATATAGTTCTCTGCACGACATACATAGATTTTTCAACATGATAAAGGCAATAGGTATCATAAACGTAATTGGTAATCGAGGGTCTCTTTTCGCAGGATAATTTGCTGAGTGCCATGCCAGCGAAAAGAAAATTTAGTACGCATTATAAAAACGTGAAAGCCAAAAGATCTCGGAATAAAATGTAAGTTCCTCCCTACTTATTTATTTACCTGCCTACTTGACTACGTCTTGTCCTAAATACCTAGAAAAAATTTACTAGATTTGTGTTAGTGTCAAGTAAAAATCCTAGTTTTATTACTTTTATTTGTGTGTATGCTTATCATGTCTTAGTAGTAATAATAATATAATCTATTTGCATTTTGAACAGGGTAGGTACATTACAAAGCAAATAGGTACAATGATTTAGATCGCCTGATTCAGACATATACCTACAACAGCATGTAAATATTGATTTGACATGTAATTAGATAGGTACACAATTAGGTATGTCAGTCTAAGAAGAAAAATTACAATGTCCAGTAGGTAATAATTACGTAATTTCAATATCTATATAAGTAATAAAGTCAATTTCTATAGGAACAATTTTCATAATAATAAATTTTATTACATAATATAGTATTAGTTTTCATATATTTATGTATTTCAAAGCAATGAGTTTGCTTACACTATTATTAGTTACAGTATTATTAGTTTTCATGTTCATCATGTCTAAATATGTGGAAGTGGAAGTAGGTATGTTTCCTATCAGAAATTGCACGGGCGCGCACGCGCCGTGCCTGGCGTAGGGTTGTACAAAAATTACAAAATAAATAAAAAGTGGATATTGATGAATAATATTTCCAGTACTGAAAATGAAGAAAACCTTCAGGCCGAGACTCCGAGCAACACTGCTACGCGCTGTATAGAGGTAAGTTGTTATACGTAATTCTTGTAGACTTGTTACATAAATAAACAAACTAGCTAGTGATGGGCGAAGACAAAATCTCAGTACCTACAGTTTTTTTTTGCAATATTTATTATTTTCATTGTGAGACAAACACATACTTCTCAATTACTTTCTCAAAAGAAAATTCACGTTCAAATCTCGTATTTTACCAAAATCAAGAATTTTTTTTGTAAAATATTATCTTTTACGCGACTGGTGTACGTATGTATGTATGTATGTATGTATACTAAGTAATATATCTTTGTGGCACGATAAGTTCAAAATTATTGAACCGATTTTAATGTTTTTAGTATCATTAGAATTGTCTTCTAAGCCCGAGTGACATAGAATAAGTGACGCCATAAAAAACCAATACGTATAGCGTAAAGGAAATTTATAATTTCTGTTCATCACGAACATAATATTGTATGAATTCTTTTGCACTTTTATATTTGTCTTCGTCAGTTATGAATATAAATAAATAAACAATAAAAATGTTAAAACCCGACAGATTAAAAAATGAAAATGTGTAATAAAAATAAATAACAACACCATTGTAATATAGCGTATTTAGCAGTCGGGGCCTATTTCTAAAGAAATATTTAGCTAGTCAGGAATATCTTCGAGCCTGTGAGGATTTCAATGGGTCTCAACTGTTGAATTCGATTTATTACAATAGTGTTCTTATTTATTTTTATGTAACATAATTCAAGACCGTAGACTTGTTTTCTTTTTACCTTTTGAGTTTTTATGCATATAGTCGGATTTATTAAATTTATGACGTGATAACGTCTTATAAATCGATGAACACCGGCAACACGCACAAAAAAGTGTCACATTATGTCACGCTAGGGTCAAGCGAGAGCGCAGTACAAGCGATGGAGAATAATATTATGACGTTATCCGATAAAATTATCGTCCTAAACCGACTTTACAAGCAACCAGTTTTTTATTATGTTTATTTATTCACTTTCATAATTGACGAAGACTGATAAAAACGTTTAAGATTTTGATCTAGTGTTCTGTGTTTCAAAGATGTATTCTAAGGGAGTTCTTAGCTATGTTTGAAGAAATTTGGCCCATACCTTTTGAATTATTTTTTATAATAAAAATCAAGCCATTATCTTTCTTTACAGGAACTAGTTATTGACAACCGTCAAGAGGGAAAGGTGGATGAAGTGGAAGTTGGGCGTAGAGTAGTGGATATTTCTTTTTTTTTTAAAGCTCTTCAGGCCATAGGGGACCACGGTCCAATGGATTGTAAGTTAAGTTACCTCAGTATAATAGGTGAAGTAAAAGTTGGTCTGGACTCAAAACTCATCATAAAATGTAGTATGTGTAATATGAAATTTACTGTGTGTTTGGTTGAAAAGAAAGAAGATAGCATGGAAGTGAATCATCAAATTGTGTCTGGTATCATATCATCTGGTGGGAGCTACTCTCAGTTAAAAACATTAAGTGCCGCAGTAGCCCTACCAATCATGTCACCTTAATTGTACAATGAAATTAATAATACGGTTTGCGATTGGTGGGAAAAGACAGCAGCACATTCCATGGCAGAAGCTGTCAAGGAAGAAGCGGAGTACGCAGTGTCTATAGGTAGTGTTGATAAAAATGGTACACCATTAATATCTGTTGCTGTTGACGGTTGTTGGAGCAAGAGATCTTATGGTAAGAATTTTTCCGCCTTATCCGGCGCAGCTGCGATAATTGGCATTAAAACTAATAAAGTATTGTTTTTTGGAGTTAAAAATAAAAACTGCGTAGTCTGTGCACGAGCCGCAAAGAACAACAGTCAGCCCCTGGAACACCATTGTTTCAAGAATTATTCAGGATCATCTACCGGGATGGAATCGACCATAATAGTTGAGGGGTTTAAACGTTCCTTTGTTGATCACGGTGTAATTTATAATAAATTTGTAGCAGACGGCGATTCCAGTACTTATAAAAAAATATTAGATTCGCGTCCGTACGATAATTTAATAGTAGAGAAAATTGAATGCAAAAATCATCTTTTACGAAACTACTGCAATAGCTTGGAGAAATTGTCGAAAGACACTAAGTATCCTTGCGAGTTGCGGAAATTCCTAAAAGAAAGGTATTTGCGTTTAAGAACGGGTGTAAAATGCGCGATTAAATATTGGGGGGATCAAAATCAGTCACTCGAAGAAAAAATAAAAAATCTTAGTGAAGATATTCTAAATGGTCCACAACACGTATTTGGTAATCACCAACATTGCAAGGAGTATTTTTGTAGACCTGACACTCGTCGAATAGAACCTGTTGGGTTACTTCCAGCAATTGTTGGATGCGGATTAATGGACGCGGTAGAAATTTTAAGTAAAAGACTGTCATATCATTCTAGAAGTTTAATTCATAATTGCACAAGTAATATAGTTGAAAGTTTTAACGGAGTAATTGCCAAATTAGTTGGGGGTAAGCGTGTAAATTATTCTTCCCGTGGTTCTTATGCGGGCCGATGCGCAGCTGCTGTTGTGTCTTTTAATACGGGATCGATTCATAGTAAAACTCATGAAGTCATATTTAAATCTAGTCCTAATCCTTTGATCGCGAAAGTGGAAAATAGTAATCGTAGAAACCGTTTAATTGCTAAACCTAAATTAAGATTGAAAAAAGCCACAGCGCTGTATCGAAAGACGCTCACTATGGACCAAACTGCGAAAAACCTGATCTGAGTCCAGAATTATATGAGAAAGCCAAGTCATCTTTTTTAGTTGATTTAAAGTTGTCTTGTGCTGAAAGAGAGGAGCTTGAAAGGTCGACCCATTTGCAAAGAAGTAGTGCTGAGTGGATGAGTACAAGGAGAAAATTACTAACCTCATCATCGTTCGGGGAAGTTTGTAAAAAACGAGAGAGCACAAGTTGTGCTGCTCTTGTTTGTAAAATCGTTTATGGTAGTAATATCTCCAGTTTGCCTGCTGTACGGTACGGTATCGAAAACGAAGAAACTGCAATTAGACAGTTAGAAATTCAAGAGAATATTAGTATACAAGGTTGCGGTTTGTTCGTCGACGATCAATATGAATTTCTTGGTACTACACCAGATGGCATTTATGCAAACGGTTTAATTGAAATTAAGTGCCCACATTCTTTAGCTGGCATGTCTCTTGATGAAGCAATGGCCAAACATACCTTTTGGGTTAAGGACAAGGCTTCCAAGGGTTATGTCATAAATAAAAATCATTACTGGTATTTCCAAATTCAGGGACAGCTACATATAACTAAAAGAAACGTTTGCATGCTTGGCATCTGGTTTGGTGCTACTGTACCTATGAAAGTTTATATTATAGAAAAGGACGACAAATTTTGGAAGGAGAAAATGGAGATGAAATTAGTTAGATTTTATTACGATTGCCTCCTTCCAGAATTAGTTGATCCTCGGCAGTCACGAAGCATGCCTATTCGTGACCCGCCCAATGTCATAGAGGCTATGAAAGAGAGGAAAGAAAGAGCTTTACGTGTTTTGAAAGAGAAGAACGTCTAATGATTTTGAAAGAGACTGAGGTAACTTAACTGCCCAGCCGGTCGATTCACGTAAACACGCCAGTTCAAAAGTCGTTTTAACTTAGAAACTTAGAAATCGCCTTTTGGTTTTCTGTTTTTAACGCACTTACTTATCTAGTCTTGGATTGTCATAAATCTTCCAATAGCTCAATTTCTATACAATTCCTATACGATTTTGAAGAGTTACCTGGTGTAAACCCAAGGTCCGATCCTAATGAAATTAAAATGTGACCACACGGGATCACCAGCTTTCAAATAAAAAAAAAAATCATCAAAATCGGTTCAAAAAATACAGCGAATTGAGAATCTTCTTCTTTTTTTAAGTCGGTTAAAAAGTGTGCGAAGTGACATTTTTAAGTCACTACGCTACGGTTTTTATTACGTGAATCGGGCAGCTGGTAACATTTTCATTCTGATAGGTTTTGCAATAGCAATTGATTTTATCATCAAATTAGTAGAAATCAGAATTTGATCAGTAATCATTAAAATGAAAAAAACATTAGAAACTCTTAAACTCATATTTTGTTATTGTTTACTTTCGTTTAATTAAGTATATGAATAATTTATAAATTTCATGTTTGTTTATAACTAATTTTTGTACAACCCTAGCACGCTTTTTAGGTGGCGACTCATATTTTGTTTATTTTTAATTATATGAACCATTTTTATACTTGTGTTTCATTTATTGACAATTTTTTGTACAACCCTAGAAGATTTTTTAGATTGCGAGGTGATCGTAAGCAAAAAGTATTTGAGTTTACGCAATAGGCACATTTCCTTGCGTAGATATAAACACTAGCGAGGAAAGGCGTGATGTTATTTCGACCGTACTTCCTACTGAATTTGCAATTATTTTATTGAATGAAAATTTTACGAAATAAGAATAAACTTTGGTAGTAAAATTACAAATAAATACATAGGTACTCGTAGTTGGAATTTTAGGTAAGTAGAATACAAAAAGGTCAGTCCGGACCTGCTCTTGATTGTTTATTATAAATAGAAAATCATAAAAATTGTGTCTCAAACTACTCTTATTTATTTATCTAGTAATTAGGATCATTTTATAACGAAAACTACTCTTGGAATATTTTACAAATAGGCAGTCGTTTATTTCCAATAATTCAACATTTTTGTTATGCTGTAAATATTCAACTTCAATAACAATAACTCAACGTGGAACGTTTGTCGCAAAACATTTTCAAAATCGCGCTCTCTGGGTCATTCACCCGCCCGTCGGATGATTCGGGCAACAATAGCGCTGCTGTCGCTCAAAATCGACTTTATCCGTGCGCGGTCTGGGCCCTTAATTTTCATTCAATTATGTTTAATATTTACTGCGTGATTAAGTAACTAACATTTCAAAAACTTAAAGTATTTACCCCTTGTCGTCGCATGTGGCTGTTGCATTGTGAGGCCCTCCCTTAAACAATATTATTATTATGATGTCCAGAACAATTGAAAATCCATTGTTGAATAATCTTAATCTTATGGCGGCACTTCACTTGGCTTAGCGTATTTTGTGTTTGCCCAAATATCAAACATACTTCACACATGGGCTGTATAGGCAAACAACTCAAGTAACTATACCATATATCCAAATATTTGCTTGTTCACAAACGAGCTGAACGCAGCAGTGATACAATGTTAATATATATCTAGAAAAATCGGACTACTTTTTCATTGGTCCACTACATTTTAATTTTGGAAGAGCCGTCATAAAAAAGTTTACACACGTCTGAACATCGTGCGCTGCTAAACATACCAAGTGTAGATATTTGCCTTTTTTATTCCTTTGATGTGTGCTCAAGAACCGACATGTGGATCGAAACGCATGTTTGATATTTGCGTTATGTGCAAATAAAGCATATATTTTCAAATATACCGTCCACGCTTGGACGTATGTGGACAAATAAAGCAAATAGGCGAACACGATACATCAAGTGAGTTACCGGCATTAGACTCGTTAACATCTTAGATATCGTGAGACTGGGTTTGAATCATCGATTTTTTGGGGGGAATTTGCAGGTAAGGGTTCTTTTCGACCAGAGACACCATATCATGTTAATTCTTTCTTTATTCTGAAGTTAATGTAAACTTCTAACATCCAACAGGTAAAAGACCTGGTGTTCAACTTGCACATGATACTATCGGACACTGTGAAGATGAAGGAGTTCCAGGAAGACCCTGAGATGTTACTGGACTTGATGCACAGGATCGCACGCGGCTACCAGCACAGCCCGGACCTGAGACTCACCTGGCTAAATAATATGGCACAGAAACATATGGAGGTATGTGCATTCTTTGTTTGATAAAGTCGAGCTGTTTTTTTTTCAGTACAAATGGACAGGCTCATTTCTACTTTATTGCTATTCTATCACTACCAGACTGAGCGACCGAAGCGTCTATATTTCGAGACCATACTAGGCAATTTTGGTTGGCTACCCACCGCATTGTTTGTCGGATCGTAGGATTTAAAACCAATTTTTTCATAGTGAGATTTTTTATTGGGGGAGCGGAGAACAGAAGCTCAAATTTTTTTCCATTGTTACCCTATTTACTATTTTATTATACATACGTTTCAAATATGTTGTGTATAGCGGTCGAACCACACGGAAGCGGGCATGTGTCTCGTCCACGGCGCGGCGCTCGTGGCGGAGCAGACGTGCGCTCGCGGGCGCGGCGCCGCGCTACTGGAGCGCGTCACACACAACGCGCTGGACGAGAGCTGCGCCGACGCGCTGCACCACCACCTCACGCACCTGGAGCTGCAGGTACTGTTTGCTATACACTACGCTACTGGAGCGCGTCACACACAACGCGCTGGACGAGAGCTGCGCCGACGCGCTGCACCACCACCTCACGTACCTGGAGCTGCAGGTACTGTTTGCTATACACTACGCTACTGGAGCGCGTCACACACAACGCGCTGGACGAGAGCTGCGCCGACGCGCTGCACCACCACCTCACGCACCTGGAGCTGCAGGTACTGTTTGCTATACACTACGCTACTGGAGCGCGTCACACACAACGCGCTGGACGAGAGCTGCGCCGACGCGCTGCACCACCACCTCACGCACCTGGAGCTGCAGGTACTGTTTGCTATACACTACGCTACTGGAGCGCGTCACACACAACGCGCTGGACGAGAGCTGCGCCGACGCGCTGCACCACCACCTCACGCACCTGGAGCTGCAGGTACTGTTTGCTATACACTACGCTACTGGAGCGCGTCACACACAACGCGCTGGACGAGAGCTGCGCCGACGCGCTGCACCACCACCTCACGCACCTGGAGCTGCAGGTACTGTTTGCTATACACTACGCTACTGGAGCGCGTCACACACAACGCGCTGGACGAGAGCTGCGCCGACGCGCTGCACCACCACCTCACGCACCTGGAGCTGCAGGTACTGTTTGCTATACACTACGCTACTGGAGCGCGTCACACACAACGCGCTGGACGAGAGCTGCGCCGACGCGCTGCACCACCACCTCACGCACCTGGAGCTGCAGGTACTGTTTGCTATACACTACGCTACTGGAGCGCGTCACACACAACGCGCTGGACGAGAGCTGCGCCGACGCGCTGCACCACCACCTCACGCACCTGGAGCTGCAGGTACTGTTTGCTATACACTACGCTACTGGAGCGCGTCACACACAACGCGCTGGACGAGAGCTGCGCCGACGCGCTGCACCACCACCTCACGCACCTGGAGCTGCAGGTACTGTTTGCTATACACTACGCTACTGGAGCGCGTCACACACAACGCGCTGGACGAGAGCTGCGCCGACGCGCTGCACCACCACCTCACGCACCTGGAGCTGCAGGTACTGTTTGCTATACACTACGCTACTGGAGCGCGTCACACACAACGCGCTGGACGAGAGCTGCGCCGACGCGCTGCACCACCACCTCACGCACCTGGAGCTGCAGGTACTGTTTGCTATACACTACGCTACTGGAGCGCGTCACACACAACGCGCTGGACGAGAGCTGCGCCGACGCGCTGCACCACCACCTCACGCACCTGGAGCTGCAGGTACTGTTTGCTATACACTACGCTACTGGAGCGCGTCACACACAACGCGCTGGACGAGAGCTGCGCCGACGCGCTGCACCACCACCTCACGCACCTGGAGCTGCAGGTACTGTTTGCTATACACTACGCTACTGGAGCGCGTCACACACAACGCGCTGGACGAGAGCTGCGCCGACGCGCTGCACCACCACCTCACGCACCTGGAGCTGCAGGTACTGTTTGCTATACACTACGCTACTGGAGCGCGTCACACACAACGCGCTGGACGAGAGCTGCGCCGACGCGCTGCACCACCACCTCACGCACCTGGAGCTGCAGGTACTGTTTGCTATACACTACGCTACTGGAGCGCGTCACACACAACGCGCTGGACGAGAGCTGCGCCGACGCGCTGCACCACCACCTCACGCACCTGGAGCTGCAGGTACTGTTTGCTATACACTACGCTACTGGAGCGCGTCACACACAACGCGCTGGACGAGAGCTGCGCCGACGCGCTGCACCACCACCTCACGCACCTGGAGCTGCAGGTACTGTTTGCTATACACTACGCTACTGGAGCGCGTCACACACAACGCGCTGGACGAGAGCTGCGCCGACGCGCTGCACCACCACCTCACGCACCTGGAGCTGCAGGTACTGTTTGCTATACACTACGCTACTGGAGCGCGTCACACACAACGCGCTGGACGAGAGCTGCGCCGACGCGCTGCACCACCACCTCACGCACCTGGAGCTGCAGGTACTGTTTGCTATACACTACGCTACTGGAGCGCGTCACACACAACGCGCTGGACGAGAGCTGCGCCGACGCGCTGCACCACCACCTCACGCACCTGGAGCTGCAGGTACTGTTTGCTATACACTACGCTACTGGAGCGCGTCACACACAACGCGCTGGACGAGAGCTGCGCCGACGCGCTGCACCACCACCTCACGCACCTGGAGCTGCAGGTACTGTTTGCTATACACTACGCTACTGGAGCGCGTCACACACAACGCGCTGGACGAGAGCTGCGCCGACGCGCTGCACCACCACCTCACGCACCTGGAGCTGCAGGTACTGTTTGCTATACACTACGCTACTGGAGCGCGTCACACACAACGCGCTGGACGAGAGCTGCGCCGACGCGCTGCACCACCACCTCACGCACCTGGAGCTGCAGGTACTGTTTGCTATACACTACGCTACTGGAGCGCGTCACACACAACGCGCTGGACGAGAGCTGCGCCGACGCGCTGCACCACCACCTCACGCACCTGGAGCTGCAGGTACTGTTTGCTATACACTACGCTACTGGAGCGCGTCACACACAACGCGCTGGACGAGAGCTGCGCCGACGCGCTGCACCACCACCTCACGCACCTGGAGCTGCAGGTACTGTTTGCTATACACTACGCTACTGGAGCGCGTCACACACAACGCGCTGGACGAGAGCTGCGCCGACGCGCTGCACCACCACCTCACGCACCTGGAGCTGCAGGTACTGTTTGCTATACACTACGCTACTGGAGCGCGTCACACACAACGCGCTGGACGAGAGCTGCGCCGACGCGCTGCACCACCACCTCACGCACCTGGAGCTGCAGGTACTGTTTGCTATACACTACGCTACTGGAGCGCGTCACACACAACGCGCTGGACGAGAGCTGCGCCGACGCGCTGCACCACCACCTCACGCACCTGGAGCTGCAGGTACTGTTTGCTATACACTACGCTACTGGAGCGCGTCACACACAACGCGCTGGACGAGAGCTGCGCCGACGCGCTGCACCACCACCTCACGCACCTGGAGCTGCAGGTACTGTTTGCTATACACTACGCTACTGGAGCGCGTCACACACAACGCGCTGGACGAGAGCTGCGCCGACGCGCTGCACCACCACCTCACGCACCTGGAGCTGCAGGTACTGTTTGCTATACACTACGCTACTGGAGCGCGTCACACACAACGCGCTGGACGAGAGCTGCGCCGACGCGCTGCACCACCACCTCACGCACCTGGAGCTGCAGGTACTGTTTGCTATACACTACGCTACTGGAGCGCGTCACACACAACGCGCTGGACGAGAGCTGCGCCGACGCGCTGCACCACCACCTCACGCACCTGGAGCTGCAGGTAATGTTTGCTATACACTACGCTACTGGAGCGCGTCACACACAACGCGCTGGACGAGAGCTGCGCCGACGCGCTGCACCACCACCTCACGCACCTGGAGCTGCAGGTACTGTTTGCTATACACTACGCTACTGGAGCGCGTCACACACAACGCGCTGGACGAGAGCTGCGCCGACGCGCTGCACCACCACCTCACGCACCTGGAGCTGCAGGTAATGTTTGCTATACACTACGCTACTGGAGCGCGTCACACACAACGCGCTGGACGAGAGCTGCGCCGACGCGCTGCACCACCACCTCACGCACCTGGAGCTGCAGGTACACTACGTGAGCTATGCTCATAAACACTACATACATATGCACTACGCTCAAATGCACGCTCTTTACTTACGCTCTAGTACATTACACATTAAAGTACACTACATGTTGTAGGTACGCTCTTTATACATCAGTGTACACTACGTGCCAGATGTTATTCACCAATGTACACCATGCTTATGCTCGTATACACTCTATTATTATCACAGAAAGACAACCTAAACCTACTAAGATCTTTAGACTGTGTTATTATGCTGTGTGCTCATATACACTCTACTCATAAGTACTACATGTGTACGCTCTTGTACAGTTCAGTTATAACAAAACGCTTAATCACTTTTTTACACTACGCTCATATCTATTTACACTAAATCGTAAACAAACAAAATGGACGATATTGTCATCATATTGAACCAGCGTTTATGATGTTGTATATAAAATAGACGTCTCATCCTGGAAATAGATCTACTTCTCTATAGGCTCTATTTCGGAAACGGGTAAGCAAATACTATACCTACATTCATTTATACATAACCTCACACTAAAGGATCTTAATTATTGAGTGAAGCGAGCGTAGCTCCTTATCAGGTGACTCAAATGCAACTCGATGTGAAATTGTTTCTCGACAACTACCCAACCTATATTCATGGTTTTTTCACTCAAAAATCAAGCATTCTCAGGAGCAGGTTTTGTTCGAGACCGAATTTTGATTTAGGACCCTCAAAAAGAATTATTGACCAAAAATATGTCAACAACCGATTTTCATGATTTTTTCACTCAAAAATCAAGCATTCTCAGGAGCAGGTTTTGTTTGAGACCGAATTTTGATTTAGGACCCTCAAAAAGAATTATTGACCAAAAATATGTCAACAACCGATTTTCATGATTTTTTCACTCAAAAATCAAGCATTCTCAGGAGCAGGTTTTGTTCGAGACCGATTTTTATTTAGGACCCTCAAAAAAGTTATTGACCAAAAATATGTCAATAACTTTTTTTGAGGGTCCTAAATCAAAATTCGGCCTCGAACAAAACCTGCTCCTTATAGCTTGATAAATGCCTTAATAGAAATAGTCGCTTCGCTCAATTGCTTGCTGCAGCGCAGTACCACGGCAGCGACC